>LBNU01017214.1:200138-240016 GCA_014162995.1 Artemisia annua | reverse complement strand
ATTAAAATCCTAAGTGTGGTTAATTACTTTCCCAACCATCCCATGAATAAGACTCATTTCATTGAATAACTCACGCTTTTGACTCATGTAACTCACGCTTTAGGTAGACACGAATTATACTCAACAAAATCTTAAACAAAGAATAACCTTAGTTGCCGTTCCCATAACGGCCAACTCCCATTCAATCCATAAATATAATATACAACAACAAATAGTGGTGATATTTCCACTTTACAAAACTTTACATAAGTTGGTTAAAACAAACTTCTAACTTTTTCTTCTTTTTTTCTTTTCTACTTTGTAAAATTTCACGACTTTTTCTATCACGATTTTTGTAGATAATTTTTCCATACTATTCAAAACTTTCAGAAATAAATGTAATAGTGAAAGTAGCAAACACACGAAAAATATATTAAAAATATACAATATGTACTTTCAGTCCAATTGCATTGTGCAATTTCCAGACCTAACCAAAGATAATGAATTACGCACGCGAATACAGGTAATGTAAGGAAACACACTTTGCCTAAAGTAGCTAACCACAGATTTCAATCTACAGGGTAGGCTAAGGTGTAAGGGTGTAACGAAACATTTTAACAAAGGAGTAAGAAACGAAAGGAATGGCTCTGAGGGTTTTTCTAGGGGTATCTTACTCTAATAGTGAGAGTAAACAAAAGGGTTTATACGGGGGTTAACTAACCAGTGTAGTTAGTTAATATCACAAAACATATAAAGGCTTTTTGGGTGTAATCCTAGAATTTACCAAGTTAGAAAAGTCACTCCAATTATATCGATAATACTCATTATAGTGGTCTCGAATAGTATACAACCCAAGTTCTAAAGTTTACAAGTCACCAGCACACTAAAGTTTTTGATTTTAGGCAAAAAGTATGTTATGTGTGCGGCTATGTAATTTAGACTTAAACAAAAACATGCTAAAAAAAATTTAAATTTTGGTATATTAAGTGCATTTTAAGCATATTTTGAAAAGGTTTGGACAAGTAAGTGTTCTAATTCTCCATCCCCCACTTAAGTTAAACAACGTCCTCGTTGTTTGTTTTAAAGGTTAAAAACAGGAAAATAAAAGAATTAGAACAGAAAAGCTTCCCTGATATTTGCTCGAAATGATCCTCCATTATGCGTTTACGAGCAAAGATCAACTTCTTGTGGATTAGAACGTTTAAGCTTCATGAATGATGTTTCCACAAAAAAGTTCAGGAATCTATAATACCACCTAGACTTTAACACACCTGAGTTAATAAGGTTCAAACTTGCATAATTCATTAGTGGTTAGTAAAAATAAAACCTAAAAAATAAAATTGTAAATCATCTGGTCAGTCGATACGCCGCATCTTATAGAAGAAGATGCGCCGTATCGAGCCTGGAATTAATACGAAATAAAATATTATACAGGATAGGATGCGTCGCATCTGTGTAACTAGATGCGCCGCATGTAGGTACAAGACAGACGGTTAACAGTCTGTTTAAATGGATGCTATCCTTGGCCTTAATCTCTTCAGGCTCTCTCGGTTGCGTATGCTGAACTTAATGCCAGTTCACCCAAACACTTATTAGAAATTATAAAACTAAAGCCATTAAATATAAACATGATAATAAATTTATACAGTCCCAAAAGAATAATAATGTACGAGGAATGATGTCCATAAATCCAAATATCTAAACAGGAGGGTGCTTCGTCAATCAGGAGTGGCGGAAGTGCTAGCTACATCAGGTCCTCGGTCTGACCTCTGCGTCTCTCAAAAATGTATGTAATGTTGATAACGCTCAAGTTAACAATTTTTTAGTCTCGTTATTTGTTGGTTTTTCATAAGGGAAACTGGTCAATATTGGTATATATTGTTACTTAATCGTGGAAAAGTGTTTATGCATGCAATATAGCCAAAAGCATGTTTAAAAGAGATTAAAAGATGAAAGAAATGAAGTGATCATGCACATTTGGGAGTTTCGAGAAGAAGGAAAAAGAAAGAACAACGCATGGACAAAAGGATTTTGATAAAGACAAGCTTACTACACATATTTATGCAAGGAAATAATCAAGTTTCTTAATGAAATAAGTTATGCCAAGAAGAAGACAAACGCATGCAACGTGAAAAAGCAAGAAAGACCAAAAGAAGATATTTCAGACGGCATTCAACCGATCGGATGCCAACCCGCATCCGATTTCGGTTGGACATGAACCAAAAAACTACCATCCGATCGGATGGAGCTCAAACCGATCAGTGGCAGTAACTGCTGTTACAAGTTTTTTATTTATTGCTACATTTACTCCCCAATAATCATGTGTGGCTGATCATTTTCTGCATAAAAAACTCATTGAGGAACGTTTTACTTGAAAGGATAAGTGTCATTAGACTTATATGATGACTACTTAGGTCTAGATTACATGTAACCGATCAAAATATCCAACAAAGTTTTACACCAAATATTATAGTTCATCTTATAATTGCTGAAAGGTTTTTACTAATTGTTGTGAAACGTCCCAGAAAGTGTGTGGTGTTTCGAGTCCTCAAGCCTTGGTTCGAGTTTGTGATGTTGTTTACTTACTTAGTGAACAATTGGAGGTAATGCGGTTGCCTATAGGTTCCACAAGTTTATTCATTGTAATTCTCAAGCTAGGTACAACCTTGATACTTATAATGAACAATTGTTACTTTAAGTTTAATGAAAGTTTTCTTATTTACTTGTGTTTTAGTATGATTGCTATGGAGTAATTTGTGATATACTTGTGTGTATGATGTGATTGGTTATGGAGTATTCTTTTATTAAAAAGGTGATGCATGAAAACATATCTATTTTATGAGTTTGTTGAAGTAAAATCTAATCTTGCTTAATTTGTTGGTAAAAACAATCTTTGAAAAAATAGGTCCGAAAGGAGTTTCAACTTGTTTTTATTCCAAAACATTAGTGCACGAATTAGTATGGAATATGATGCTTGACACCCATCCTATTTACTTGTTAAAATGGATTTGAGAAGATTTCATCATGAAAAAGGACCGAAAGGATTCGTAGGAATTCATAAGAAAAGAATGGATTTTCAAAACAACCATGTGATTATAAAATTGTCATACTAATTTGATATGTCCGAAAGGAATTGATTTTCAAAACAACCATGTGATTATAGAATCTTAGTGGTAGTTAAAACATGACATACATCATAGATTGTATAACTACTCATTTTTAGTTGCGCATCATAACAAGTTGTACATCAAACTTTATACTTAAATTACCATGATACTCCTAATTACCAATCAAGGAATTATACACAAGCATATGCTTAGTTCTTATTGAGTTTCTTTTAAATTGATATTTACATAAATTTGGATTGACAACCCTTATTTAACAAACGTTTTTCTAATTACTAAAACCATCAAATCCCTTGGGACAACCTCGACTTACCCACCTTTACTACATCGGACGAGTATACTTGCTCGTATGTGCTAAATAATAAATCGGATAAATCGTGTTTATAAAATTTAAAAACTTGCACTAACAAAACGCACATCAATTTTTTGGCGCCGCTGCCGGGGATTTGATTAATTTCCTAGTTTTTAGTAATAAATTGTTTGTAATTTGTGAATTTTCAAGTTTTAGAGGAAAAAGTTAAAAAAAAATAAATAAAATAAAAAAAAAAAGTTGGTTTTGTCCAACCGATTCGGATGGATGTCCATCCGATCGGTTGGAGGCCACGGTAAAGTTTTAGGATTCTATTTTTCTCATTTAATGTTTTTTTTTCTATTTTTAGTTAATTAGTTTTAATGATTATATGATTAATGTGAGTAATTATTAGTTAAAAGATGTCATTATGAGTAGTTTTAATTATAGTTAATGATTTAGAAGTTTAAAGAACACCTTTAGTTAATGTTTTTAATGTTATTAATGTTCTCATTACTGCTTTATTAAGTTTAAGCTTTTAATTAAAAAAAATAGTTCAGAAACTCCAACCGATTCGGTTGCGGGTTCCAACCGATTGGTTGGAGATAGGTAATTGGTCCATCCGATCGGATGGAAGTCCATCCGAACGGATGGAAGCCACGGTAAAATTTTTAACATTTTTATTTTCTAGTTTATTTTCAATTCTTAGTGTTTTAGTTTGTTAATTTACTTATTCTTATTTCATATGAAGAGTTATTCGCTTACAACTAAACCTCATGCTAATGATTAGGATGTTTTTGTTGATGGTTATGTTATAGTTAGTAATTGCTTAAGTTGAAATGGAGAGTTTAAGTCATATTTCGGCGTACTTGAAAGATTTGGAGGATATGTTCAAGGATTCCGGTGATTCTGTGGAAAAGTTGGAAAGCATATTGGAAAAGGCTGAATTGGATTTAGAAGGAGAAGAGGTTGTTGGTGACAATGTGTCTTACTTGCCACATGAAATGTATTACCCAAAGAAGGAGAAGGAAAGAAAGGTTATTGTTTTCACAAGAGCACCACCTAAGGAATTCGATGCTCCACACATGAGGTTTCTACACCTTGTGCGGTGGAAGGTGTTAAAGCGTGGGATGCGGAGTTGAACATGGAATATGGAGACAACTACATTTCGGAAGAAGTACTTGACAAGCTTGGTTTTGTTAGGCATGATTATGAAGATTATGGAAGGAAGAAAGTGAAAGGAGTAAGAGTGAACATTCACGGTCACATTTTCAAATTCGATTTTGTGGTTGTGAAACTAATGCCGATGAACCGGAGGTTATCTTTGGTAGAGATTTTCTAGTGACTACCAAGTGTACATTGGATTTCGCACTTGGGGAGATACGAATTAACATAAGTGATTTGGAAGAGGGAAAAGGTGTGAATGAAATGCTTGTTGATATTTGTGAAGGTATGGAAAAGATCAAGGAAGGAAGGGATGAAATTTGTAAGATGGGCAAAGCTAACCGAAACAAAACACCATTGAACAAATTAACCCAACCCTCCACCCCAAAAGAAAACAAATCATCATCATCATCATCCAAAACTCCACCAAATTCACCACAAAGTATCAAACCCTTAACCAAAGAGCAAAAACAAGCTATCTTGAAGAATCTTGAAGCAAAAATTAGTGAGTTGATGGAAAACAAACCGGTCATCGAAGTGCTAAGAAACTATATGGTTTATAGGAAGAAGTTAGATGGGGTTATGTTAGCAAAGTCGAAGTTGGAGGATAATAGTTTTGATGAAGTAGAGGAGAGAAGGATAATTGAGAATGGGCTCCCAAAGAAAATGAATGATCCCGGAAATTTTGTATCGGTTAAAATTAATGGGACAACTCCTTTATATGCATTAGCCGACACGAGCTCGAGTGTGAGTATTATGCCTTACCCATTGTACCAAAAGTTAGGATTAAGAGACCCTCAACCTAACAATTCTAAAGTCACTATGGCGGATAATTCTAAGGCAAAAGCAATGGGGGAGGTGAGGAATGTTAGAGTTCAAATTGGTTACCAAGCGTTCTTGGCGGATTTTCTTGTGGTGGATGTTGCGGTTGATAAGGAGCTACCTTTGTTGTTAGGTAGGCCATTCTTAAGAACATGTGGAGCGGTAATAGATATGGGAAGAGGTACCATGACAATTGACGATGAAATTCTTAAGAACACTTACTATCCAAAGCCTAGAGGGGGTAGTAATGGGGATGATAATGATGAGGACCAAGAGGAGGATTACCTTGGTTGCTTTGAAGTAGGTAGAGATGAAGATGGTAGGCCTAAGTTTGGCCCATGCACACGTAGTTTCTTTGATATAGAGGACGAAATGGAAAAAGGGCTCTAGCGAGGGAGGCTTTCTTTAATCCATTTAAAAATATCTTTGTGTTTAATAAATTGACAGATTTTCTTGGATCTTTACCGGTCCAATTGAAGAACTTGGAATGGGGATCCAATGGTCCTAGCACTTACAAAAGAGAAGACGGAGATGGTGATTGGCATTGCAAATTTGATATCACATGTCCTAGCGGAAGGAACTTTGCACGAAGTTTTAAAACTCAAAAGACTACTAGGAACTATGGATGAAGAAGAAAGATCACAAGAATAAAGCACCTCTTGTGCTATTTGTTTGTTTCGTATTTTTTATTTCATGTAATTTCTTTTTATGTTTTTAGGTTTTATGCATTTCATGTTTGAAATAAGACTATCTATCTATCTATCTATTTTTTTATCTATCATGTTTACTATTTTTAATTTATATCAGATTAAGTTATGTTTTTAGTCTTAAGTTTAGAAGTAGAAATGATGACCAATGTTTGGTAGACCAAGTGTGTTTGGAATATATACATACAAAAAGATAAGTTTTTGAAGGGACAAGAACTACTAGTGGGTGTATCAAGTTTAGTAGTGAAAAAAACTTTAAAAAAATCAATTTCATACAAAACCGAAACGGTTGGATTCACAACTGATCGGATGGAATTGAATATATAAACCCAAATTTTCAAAAACCCAAGAAAACCACACACACACAATCCACCAAAAATTGGGGTTATAAAATTCGACCATAGAAGTTGTTTGAGAGTTGCATGAGTGTTAATTGATCATCAATGGCATCAAGTCAAGTAAGTTACATCATTAATTTCATTCAATTAGGTTTTAATTCGGATTATTGAAATTAGGTCACGAATTGGGTATTTTTGAATTAGTTCGAATTGAGATGTAATATTTTGAGGATAAGTGATTAGATGATGGGAGAATGTATTGCAAAAAGAATTAGATCAATTGATTAAGTTTTGAGTAAGAATTGATTGATTGAATTTTCGGATTGAATTAGGTAGAATCTTTGGAGCTAATTTATTTGCAATTGATGAATCCCAGAAGTTACATGCTTGATAATTAGTGATGTTAGGATATTGCATTGTTAATTAGAGCACTAATTGGAAGATTTTAGTATATGGTGTTCTTGAGTTTCATAGGATCATTAGGTTGATGCATGGATATATTACGAATCGTTGATAGGAGAGTTCAGATGTTAGAAGCACTCTAAAATGGTAGATTACCAGTTAGAAGGAAGTTTGGATTGATTGGGAAACGTTTAGATTGAATTGAGGATGCAAATTATAAACAGAAAATCCAGCCGATTCGGTTGCGAGTTGCACCCGAATGGATGGAGTGTGCCAAAAGGTCCATCCGATCGGATGGAGCTCAATCCGATCGGATGGATGATACGGAAAAATTTTGACATTTTGCAAAACGCGTTTTCTAGTTTCTAAATTGATTGGTATTAGTTCTTATACTTTTATAATGACATAATTTGAGTTTTCTTTCAGGGAAATGTTGCAGGATTTGGTCGTAGTCGAAGAAACCCGCTTGTTAACAAGTATTTGAAAAGGAACGAGAGGAAGAAGATCACTTTCAGTTTGAAACCAGAGTCTAATGACAATGTCAAGTTTTCTCATGTGCAAAATAAAGATGAGAAGAATGCGTATAGGGAACGTCTTTCAAAACTTCAAGAGAGAAAGGTGGCTAAGCCTAGATTGGTTGATTGGGATTTCCTTGCGGAGTATGAGTGTGAGGATCCATTGAGGAGCATGATGACTATGATTTATGCGTATCCCGGTGATGGGGATAGGTTTGAAGATTATTCTTGGGAAAGAGCTTTTAGTATACATGAGGGATGTTTACANCTCTAAAATGGTAGATTACCAGTTAGAAGGAAGTTTGGATTGATTGGGAAACGTTTAGATTGAATTGAGGATGCAAATTATAAACAGAAAATCCAGCCGATTCGGTTGCGAGTTGCACCCGAATGGATGGAGTGTGCCAAAAGGTCCATCCGATCGGATGGAGCTCAATCCGATCGGATGGATGATACGGAAAAATTTTGACATTTTGCAAAACGCGTTTTCTAGTTTCTAAATTGATTGGTATTAGTTCTTATACTTTTATAATGACATAATTTGAGTTTTCTTTCAGGGAAATGCTGCAGGATTTGGTCGTAGTCGAAGAAACCCGCTTGTTAACAAGTATTTGAAAAGGAACGAGAGGAAGAAGATCACTTTCAGTTTGAAACCAGAGTCTAATGACAATGTCAAGTTTTCTCATGTGCAAAATAAAGATGAGAAGAATGCGTATAGGGAACGTCTTTCAAAACTTCAAGAGAGAAAGGTTGCTAAGCCTAGATTGGTTGATTGGGATTTCCTTGTGGAGTATGAGTGTGAGGATCAATTGAGGAGCATGATGACTATGATTTATGCGTATCCCGGTGATGGGGATAGGTTTGAAGATTATTCTTGGGAAAGAGCTTTTAGTATACATGAGGATGTTTACAAGGAATGGTGTTTGGAGTTCTTTTCTACTTTTTACTTTGATAGGAAGGTGAATGATGTTCTTGGGGATGTTTGTATTTGGTTTAGATTGTGTGGGAGCGAACATGCTTTCTCTTTGCCAAATTTTGCAGTTGCCCTAGGTTTGTATGAGGAAAATGAGGTTAATCATAGGTTGTTTGGACCACATTTTGTGAGCTTGGCTAGAGGTCATGATCAATACACAGGGATTGATGCATATTGGAATAGAATTGGTGATCCATCTTGTTCTAGGAGGAATTCTTCTAGGATTAGGAATCTGTTGATGAAGGTGTTGCAAAAGTTGATTTCTTGGGGATTGTTGCATAGGAGCGGTAGTCAAGACAAATGCAGTCAACCGGACCTATGGGTGATGAAGTTACTGGAGGACGATAAGAATGGGAATGCGGCATGGATTATTGCCGAATATCTTTCTAAGAGAGCACCAGGAATTAAGAAACAAAGTGATGTTTGTGGAGGTCATTATGTGACCGTTTTGGCTAAGAATCTGGGGTATTAAAGTGAGAATGAGTTGAGGAAGTGTCGAGTGAGGTTGGAGAGTGAGATATGGGATGCCTTTAGTTTTGGGAAAGCATTGGATAGGAAGAATAATACTTTGGGACCTTAGACCGAGCCAAGTGTGGGGGCGACATCAGGAGCTTACACGGAGGCACCATCACACCCTCAAATGGGAAGTTTTCCGTGGAATACTCAAAGTGGTTTTGATTCGGGATGGGGTGATTGGAACCAAGAGTTGAATGCTATTGAATGTAGGGAAGTTTGGAAAGATTCAATGATGATGAGGATTAATTACAATTATGATTATTCCATGCCGATGATCCAACACTTGGCACAAGATGCCAATTATGAGGTACCTCCCTACAACCTACCAAATGTTCCACCATACCCCTTACCATATTCTCCATATCCTGGTCCATAACCCTACCCTTATCCTGGTTATTCACCATTTCCCGAGCCATACCCTCCATACGGTAGACTTCCTGAGTATGGTAGTTCAGGTGTTAATGTTGGTGGATCAAGTTTTATTTCTGGAGGATCAAGTTATGATGTTGGAGGTTTGTCATCAAGAGTTGGAAAGAAGAAGCCACGAGTGGTGGAAGAAGACGATGATGAGGATGAAGATGAGAGCGAGGACGAGTTCGTTCATCCCGACATGGATTATGATGATGACGAGTGATCGTCATATGGTTTATGGTTTGTGTTAAAAACAATTATCTGTCGAATTATTTCTATTTCCACTTCCTTTAACTATTTCTTTTAGGATTTATAACGTAACTTAATTATCTACTTATTTTGTTTAGGTATTTTTGTTTGTGTTTGTTTGGTTGTTTCGTATATTTTGCAGTTTTCTTGCAGGGGTTTCGTTACGGAAGCATATAGTTGATCAACGTTTGGAGCCATTTAACTCATTTGCTTATTATGATCAAATATGAATATTGCGTATTTAACTCCGGTATTTTCTAAATTTTTCCATTTCCTTTACTTTGAAGTCATTTTTATTACATTGAGGACAATGCAAAACTTAAGTGTGGGGGAGGGAAGGAAATAGAAAAATTGCATAATTTTTAAATTTTTAAATTTTCGTTTTTAGAGTCGTGAACTTTAGTAACTAGAGGTAGTTCGCCCTTCATATTTTGGTTAAAATAAGATTGATTCAATGGTAAATAATAATGATATTTTTGGAGCATAAATTAAGTTTAAAGAGCAATTCGTCTCGGAATTGATAACATTTGCTAGCACAATTTTATACCCTTATCACTTCAAATTGTGAGGATTAGTTTTTTTTATGTGAATAGTGTTTCTCATGCTATTTATATATTTCGTTATGAGTGTGCCGGTGATTGTGTTAATTCTAGAACTTGTACTTGTTATGCATTACGGTTAAATCATTTTCGAATGATGAGGATTCATATGATAAGAGGCAAACTTAGGATATATAACCAAATGGCCATCCGTTTGCAAAACAAATTTTTGCTAACCACATCGGTTAGTTATCCCTCGTATTTGGAACCCATTTGTTAGCGTTTATCTTTAACGCTAGATACCCTTAGTTAAACCCTTTGAGCCATCGTTTTCATTTTGTTACATACAGAAAATTACAAAAAGATTTTACACTTTAAACCTTAGCCTAACCCTTGTCAAAGTATAAACGGTGGGTTGCTAGTTGCTTGGTATGTTGGATTGTTTTTGATGATTATGAGTTAGACACACTTTGTTGTTTGTGTGTGCCATTCCGACAAAGATGGAGACTACAGCTTCTTATTTGTATTTTTGTGGCAATGCTTATGCGAAGTGTGGGGGGAGATGTTTTTCTTAAAAAAAAGAAAAAAAATCATCGCAATTAAAAGGTGACAATTATAGCAAATGTGCTATATTATAAATGAATAAAGAAAGTTATGTGATATGTTGTTAGCCAATGTGTTAAGTATGAAGAATTTTATTATGGTGAATCGATGTATCGACATGTGAAAGTTCGAAGAGGAGAAAGATTGTAACTATTATCATTTATGGGATTTGTGGTTTGTTCGTGACTAGTAACAATGGGACTTAGACTTGATTTTATTTTTCTTTAAAACCAATTTCATAAATATTCCCATGCCTTATCCTTACCTTTTTAACTTAGAGTAATTATTAAGTGTATTGACAAGTAGTGACCATCCGAGTTCATGAGGATCTAGAAAACGTGCTAGCGAACTAAGGTTATCCTTAGTGACCATCCGTTATTTGGTGATACTAGAGTTCGTGGCAGCGATCTATTACGATTCACACAAGATATTTGCACGAAGGTTTTATTAACCCTTAGCCTAAACGTTACAACCCGAATAAAAGACCTCTTTGATGAATTATTTCATTGTTTTGATACTTGTACAAGCCTATGGTAAGAAACATAAATCATGACTGAGCAATGATTGATCTATTAGTCATAACACATATTCAGTGATGAGTGAATTTCAAATTATCTTCGTAAGGTGCTTAGAATTGTTATCACGCTCTTTATTAACTTGTTTGAGTTCAAATAAGATATTTGCACTATTGCCATTGAAATCAATTTTCTTTTGATTAAGACTTGCTCTAGGGCGAGCAAAGCTCAAGTGTGGGGGATTTGATAAAGCTCAAAGTTAACATGTTTTTAGTCGCGTTATTGTTGGTTTTTCATAAGGAAATTGGTCATATTTGGAAATATTTGTTACTTAATCGTGGAAAAGTGTTTATGCATGCAAATATAGCCAAAAGCAGGTAAAATAGATTAAAAGATGAAGAAATGAAGTGATCATGCACATTTGGAGAGTTTCGAGAAGAAGGAAAAAGAAACAAACAACGCATGGACAAAAGGATTTGATAAAGACAAGCTTACTACACATATTTATCAAGGAAATATCAAGTTCTAATGAATAAAGTCATGCCACGAAGAAAGACAACGCATGCAACGTGAAACGACAAAGAAAAGACAAAAGAAGATATTTCAGACGGCATCCAACCGATCGGATGCAACCCGCATCCGATTCGGTTTGACATAACCAAAATACTACCATCCGATCGGATGGAGCTCAAACCGATCGGATGGCCGTATGCTGTTACAAGTTTTCATTTATGGCTACATTTACTCCCAATAATCATGTGTGGCTGATCACTTCTGCATAATAACTCATTGAGGACGTTTTTACTTGAAGGATAAGTGTCATTAGGCTATATAATGACTACTTAGGGTCTAGATTACATGTACCATCAAATATCCAACAAAGTGTTACACCAAATATTATTAGTTCATCTTATATTGCCTGAAAGTTTACTAAGTGTTGTGAAAACATCCAGAAAGTGTTGAGTTCGAGTCTCAAGCCTTGGTTCGAGTTTGGAGTTGTTTACTTACGTTAGTTAACAATTGGAGGAGTGTGGTTGCTATAGTTCCACAAGTTTATTCATTGAAATTCTCAAGCTAGGTACATCTTGATACTTATAATGAACAATTGTTACTTTAAGTTTAATGAAAGTTTTCTTATTTACTTGTGTTTTAATATAATTGCTATGGAGTAATTTGTGATATACTTGTGTGTATGATGTGATTGGTTATGGAGTATTCTTTTATTAAAAAGGTGATGCATGAAAACATATCTATTTTATGAGTTTGTTGAAGTAAAATCTAATCTTGCTTAATTTGTTGGTAAAAACAATCTTTGAAAAAATAGGTCCGAAAGGAGTTTCAACTTGTTTTTATTCCAAAACATTAGTGCACGAATTAGTATGAAATATGATGCTTGACACCCATCCTATTTACTTGTTAAAATGGATTTCAGAAGATTTCATCACGAAAAAGGACCGAAAGGATTCGTAGGAATTCATAAGAAAAGAATTGATTTTCAAAACAACCATGTGATTATAGAATTGTCATACTAATTTAATAGTTCGAAAGGAGTCATTTAGGTGATAGAATTTTTAGTGGTAGTTAAAACATGACATACATCATAGGTTGTATAACTACTCATTTTTAGTTGCGCATCATAACAAGTTGTACACCAAAATTTATACTTAAATTACCATGATACTCCTAATTACCAATCAAGTAATTATACACAAATATATGCTTAGTTCTTATTGAGTTTCTTTTAAATTGATATTTACATAAATTTGGATTGAAAACCCTTATTTAACAAACGTTTTTCTAATTACTAAAACCATCAAATTGCTTGGGACAACCTCGACTTACCCACCTTTACTACATCGGACGAGTATACTTGCTCGTATGTGCTAAATAATAAATCAGATAAATTGTGTTTATAAATTTTAAAAACTTGCACTAACAAAACGCACATCAGTATGTGACAGTCATGACCGGTCCATCGTACCTCTAGTACCTCATACCACGCTCCTCCAAAACCTCAGTCATGCGATCCACCACCCACGAACCAAATCGTCTCTGCTCATCTGCAATACCCTGGATGGCCTCCTTCTAATCATCAATACAACCTCGCAGTAATCTGAGCTCATCTTGCACCCTGTCCAATCTCTGAGCAGTAGTACGTGGAACTGGCGCGTGCTGGGGATGTGGTGCTACCTGATACGCGGGATTGCGACCACGCAACAGGTTTTACCTTTCAAGGGATCTTGAGAAGCTTGCAATCCCACCAGGCAGTGTACCTGACCGATGTAGTATAGTGTAGTGGTAAGTACGGGGGATTGATCGTTCTCTCACAGGGAACAGTGTTCGTTAGGTGTGAAACGCTATTCTAATAGGTCTAAGGGTGAAGGAAGATGATTTTTGTATTTTTATATTTTTAGGGAAGCAAGTAAAATCTCGGGTTTGAAGGAGTGGGCGGAATTAGTTGCTAGTCAACTAACCCAAAAACTACTAATTAAACTAATGTGCAAGGAAAGTAAATTAAGGTTCTACAAGAAAAGTGAAGCATGTCTACCTATGNGTGTAGTGGTAAGTACGGGGGATTGATCGTTCTCTCACAGGGAATAGTGTTCGTTAGGTGTGAAACGCTACTCTAATAGGTCTAAGGGTGAAGGAAGATGATTTTTGTATTTTTATATTTTTAGGGAAGCAAGTAAAATCTCGGGTTTGAAGGAGTGGGCGGAATTAGTTGCTAGTCAACTAACCCAAAAACTACTATCGCAATTAAAAATAAAATAACAAGAAAATAAAAGGTTGTGAAGCTTATATGGAGACAAATGTGTTTACTTAGATTTCCTTACTCCCTAACTATCTTTTACCGGTTAATTAGTGTGTATTAATTGCGTGGATGACGGGATTCCTTAATACCATTCGTGGGGTGGCGTACGTACTTCCCCAACTCTATAAGCTCCTACTTCACTCCTATGTCGAGCCTGTCATAAGCTCCTAACATGGGATCATTAGAATTCGCTCATGCATTAAATACAACCATAAAAACCTAGTACGTATTGGTTCATGTTTCTTAAGATGTTCAAGCAAGTTACCGTATAGGAGGTTAGCCAGTTTTCTTAAGCCTAACATCGATAAACAATCATCCAATACAATTAATAACACACCAACAACCAATAATCAATAGTTAGGTTTCATTAGATCTAAGCAAACACAAGATAAATCTAGCCTAGCTTGTTAATTAAAAGACAAGCATAAGATATAATTAACTAACACATAGACATATTGATTAATTTGAAAGAGGACTTATCTTTAATTGAACATGGAAGAATCAAGGGTGAAAAACCCTTGAAAATACAGCTAAAACCGTCTAAGGTTTATTCCCAAAGTTGCACCAAAAGTATATATAAAAAATACACTCTGACGGCGTCAGGTTATGGGTCCTGACGCCGTCAGCTCGCCGCCTCTAGGGTTCTCGGATGGCCTAGATCTACTTCTGACGCCGTCACTTGTAAAACTGGTTGGGCCGTCTCTCTTTAACATTACACCTGACGGCCTAGGATTATTAACACCTGACGCCGTCAGGTGTAAACATCTCAACTCTTGCTTAGGGCGTCTGGTATAGTCTGAATCCACTCCTTTGTCTTGGTTGTCTAACGGCGTCACCTTGTGACTCTGACGCTGTCAGGTAGGATTTCCAGCTTGCTTTTGAGACTTTGTCGTTTTCTTCACTTTTATGCTCCAAAAACGTCCAAAATGATGTGTTTTCCAGAATTCTTCTCAAAAGTACCTAAAATGACAAAAGGAACGATTTAGGGAAATATTTGATCATATTAACTCGAATTATGGCTTAAATGACCCCCTAAAACGGGTACACTTTTCGTCTCATCAAATACCCTTACACTTGGGATTAGCTTGTCCTCAAGCAAATAGGTTTTTATTCAATCAAAATATGAGTTTGGGGTCATTTAACACTAATATAAAGGTAATTACAAATAGTGTTTGGATACTCTTATCTCTCAGGTGTCATAGAATTATATCTCATAAATGAAAACGGAAAATATCTCTCACTACCTATCATAGCAAATAGATTACCATAGGCTTACCATAGGCTTGGGAGAGGATCAATTACTCCTCCACTAGGCGTAAGCACCTAAGATAAACTATCAAAGAGCGCTTTCGAAAGGGTTGTAATGTAAGGTGTAAGGATATGATAAACACGGTTTGGTTGGAATAAAGGGTATTTTACTGGTGGCAAGTTAATTATCATGATCAAATACATGTACTATACAATGTTGCTAAGCCAAGACTCGACTCAACTTAAGCTAAAAACAAAATAACAAAAACACAAACAAATATTACAGGAAATGGGATGGTAGTCCGTATGTTTTTTCTACTTTTCTTTTTCTAATTTTTTTTATTTTTCTTGGTTTTTTCGATTTTTTTTTATTTTTACTTTTTTTGCATACACTCTTGCCCTACCATCCAAAATAATACATCATAGGGGCCTCGGTTCTCCCCTTACACTTGAACTTTTACATAACTTTACAATTACTATTCTAATGACTCGAATTAAGATAATCGAAAAACTTGGAGTACATTTTAAAATATTTAGCACATATGGGGGTAATAATGTTGTTCTTCCCCATTACTCCATTAAACTAGTACTTTACCCATGAGTCCCAATCGTCCCAAAACAATGTACAAGGATATGACTGGACTTAGCAACCATGTAATCAACTAGATAATTAACAAAAGGGTTTAACAAATGTTGTCACAACAATGCACTAAAGATGAGTGCATACAAGGTAGGCTAATGCGATTTGGGTGTACATCTAAGTGGGGTGTAACAAATTCTCACTTTGAGTAAGATGCTCAAAGGTCGAAACGAAAAGATAGGCTCTGAGGGGTGTACTAGGGGTATCGTGTACCAAAAATGGGTACAACGCAAAGGGTGTGGGAGAATTACTTGACCAATGTAGCCAACGTAATTATAACAAAAACACGGGTGTAAAACAAAGGGTTAATCCTAATGCCTCTTATCATGTAGTAGATCTTAACTACACTAATGTAGTCTCACTTGTGGATTTGAGATGGTCCTAACGCAAGATCTAGAATCTAAGTGCTACCGGTACACACATCATAGCATAAATGCTTTTCCTACCAATTCTAGGGGCGAACCTCACATATTTGGGGTGGAATTTTTTTTTAGTAGTACGGTTTTTGTGCTAGTCATATAATTTCATATCCATGGGACCTTATTATGACCAAAGTTTTACTTCTAAATGTTGTAAAAAATTTTAAATTGGCGCTAAAATTGCCCTAAAAAATATTTCTCTCGGTTTTATTACCAGTTTACTATCAAACAAACAAAAATCAAGCGCAATTGCATTCTCTAAGGTGTCTTCATTTACCCCCCCTACCCTTAAACCGAACATTGTCCCCAATGTTCACATAAAAGATGTAAAAGTAATGAAAATGAAAGAATGAAACAAATACTCCCCTGATTCGTTTGGTGTGGATAGTGAGGTAACATGGTTAGATCTTCTTCCAAGAAAGATGAACACTCAAAGCTTCCCTTCCGAAATATAAATCATCTCCTTGTCCAAAATAACATGTTAACCTGAAAAAGAATAAAGGCAAATCTCGCGTAAAATCGGCGGTATAATCTATAATAGGATATAATGCTTGTGGAATGAATGTTTTTGCAGAATTCTTGGAGATTATAAGTTAGAGAATTAACAAAACTTTTTAGATTCCGAAAGAAAAACAAAACTTTCAAAAATTTCATAAAATTACTGCCTGACGCCGTGAGGTTGTAAGGCCTGACGCCATCAGAAATGATCTGACAGAATTCTCATGTTAAGTTTCCGAAAAAAATTTTGGAAAAAATATACCTTACTTCCTGGAATTCCTGCAAAAATATCGTTATGACTCGATACAAGCATTTGACTCAAACAAGTACTAATATGTATGTTAATTTCCATTGTTATGATTCATGTTCATTCATTCTTATAAACTGATTTAGATTTCCCATACACTTATCTTTTGCAAAATACCTTTATATGTAGTTAAGATGAAGTTAAAAACAAAAAAGAGCATTTTTACAAGTTAGTTTTTGAAGCATGAATCAATAACAAGAAAAATAACCTACATACGGAAACAAATAAAATCAAACAAACAAACAAATAAACACAAAAATCTTGGGTTGCCTCCCAAGAAGCGCTTTTCTTTATTAACGAGTCTTGTAGCTAGACTCAAAGTCACCGTACATTACGTTACTTCATCTCACATTATGACGTAACCTTGATAGAAATAATCCTTATTATCCAGATGATGATATCTCAATCGTTCAACACTCGCAGTCACTTCACCTCCTCCTTTGCTGATCAAGCTAACTACCCCATCTTGATGTAGGCTTTTAATTGTGAATGGTCCGTACCACCAAGGACTGGGTTCATCGGTGGGTGCTTTTGTTTCTAAATGCCTTAGGAGCACTGAGTCTCCTTTTGTAAATTCTATGTGGCTATCGACCTGCTCCTCAACCTCCACAAAATTCTCCTTATCGTCCTTACCTTCTCTTAACTCTTTTTCCTTGTAATTCTTAATCCTTGCCACCCATGCAAGGATCTTCTCTCTAACATTACCACGGAGTATACTAGGGTCCGCTTCCATCTTCTTTCGTAGATTAGCTTCTCTTATATATCGTGGGATCGTTGGAAAGCTTATTGTTATCTTCCCCTTTTTGATTTGGATAGTATTACTTTCGTAATCGATCTATGCCCTAGTAGTAGCGAGAAATGGTGATCCAAGAATTATTGGCATATTCCTCACATCTCCCTCAACGATCATGAAATTGACCGGATACATGAATCCAGCAACGTTGACCAACACATCTTCTGCAACTCCTAACGGGTACTCATAAGAATGTTTTGCAAAGGAAAGTTTGGTACGAGTGATGGATGGCAGTTCATTGGTTAGCTGAACGTAAACGGATAACGGCATCAAGTTTACATTGGAACCTTGGTCAGCTACCGCATCCAGAAACTTGAGTTTTCCAATGCGGCATGGTACCTCGAAGACCCCGTGGAATTCTTGCTTTGCGACAAATTTATGTCTTATGAGGCTCTCATACAATTGTCCTCCGGGTAATGCGTCAGATTCATCATCTGGTTTCGTCTTTTTCGACTCCTTATTGGGCAGATGAGTACGTCGATAATTTCTCACCCAATCGGTTATGGTCTCCTTGTTTATTTCGTGCTTCAGGTAATGCCTTACTTGTTGCGACCTTGGTGGCTCCACCATTTGGCGCTCATTAAAGGGTGCCTCCTTTTCGTCGTCTGAATCGCATTTGCAGGCATTAGTGTTTTCATCATCGAGTGGGACGAGGTCAATTTTGTTGACTTCCACACTTATCAATCTCCCTTTTTCCTCATTTTCACCCCCTTGGACGACGGTGATGGCATTAACAAATTTAGTGTTGGAAATTTCGACGTCTTTTCGCACCAACACCTTTTCAGGAGCTTTTGTTTTAGTGTATTCTCACAAAAGACCCATCATTTCTGCCATCTTCTCTTCCATCTCCTCCTTTTGTTTGTAGACGGCTTCCTCAAATTTTGCCAATCGTTCGGAGTGTTTTGACATGTATTCTCTCATTCGAGCTTCGAATGTTGGACTAAGTTCCTGAGGTGGTGAGTTGGGTTGAGCATACTCATGGAAGAGTTTAGTATTTTCCCTATGGGGTGATTCGGACAATGGTATCTGCTTAATGCTTGAGACCGAGTTAACAGTTGCTCTTTGTGGACTTAAGGGTCTCCTTTGTCTATCCATGATACATGCAACCCTCTTCTCAAGTTCACTGACGCTTTCCTCGGTGATTTGGTTGGATTTATCGGGTGATGAATATGTGTTGACTGCCGCGCGTACGTCGTGGGAAATTTGCCACAATTCATCATCGTCGGATGCGAGCTCATCAATGATCTCCCATGATTCTTCGGCGATTCTATCCCGCAATCTTCCCCCGGCGGCTCGATCGATAGCACGCTTGGTGTGGTAATCAACATGGTCATAGAAGATTTGGATTTGAAGCCAGAGGTTGATGCCGTGATGAGGGACTCTTTGGAGTAAGTCCTTCAATCTAATCCATGCTCCGTAGTGGGTCTCCCCGGTAGTTCTCCTTAGCTAGGTAGTTCTCCCCGGTGGGAAAAATTGAGCAAGGAAACGAGTGGTGCGATCATTCCAAGAGGTGATGGATCCGGCGGAAAGACGCTCAAGCCATTGACTAGCTTGGTCCCGCAGAGAGAATTGGAAGAGACGCAATCGGGTCGTCTCTCGAGTGGCAACATCAAGGTCTATGGAGTCTATGATTTTGAGGAAATCCTTGAGATGTTGATTTGGATCTTCGAAACGAAGTCCATGGAATGTGCATCCGCTTTGCACCAACCGGATGGTGTCGGATCGCAAGGGAGTGACATTAGCTCCTTGAGTGAGCTCAATGGTGTTTCGATAGCCTTGGTGGCTAGGTCGGGAATACTCTCCTAAGGTACGGGCTCTAGGAGGTTAGTTTGGTTGGGGTTGGTTGTTTGGTTGAGGTGGGTAGTTGGGATCAAGGATGTTACCATCTTCCGTGATGGCGGATGGTAATGGTTACGAACAAAAACATGAAGAAAATAGATAGACTAAAGAAATCCTAGAAAAATAAAAATCTCACTAGAAAGGAATCTAGTGAGTAGACCTTAATAAAAGAAAAATTCAACCTAAGCAATAACTATTCCCCAGCAGCGGCGCCAAAAACATGATATGCGGGATTGCGACCACGCAACAGGTTTTACCTCTCAAGGGATCTTGAGAAGCTTGCAATCCCACCAGGCAGTGTACCTGACCGATGTAGTATAGTGTAGTGGTAAGTACGGGGGATTGATCGTTCTCTCACAGGGAATTGTGTTCGTTAGGTGTGAAAAACTACTCTAATAGTTCTAAGGGTGAAGGAATATTATTTTTGTATTTTTATATTTTTAGGAAAGCAAGTAAAATCTCGGGTTTGAAGGAATGGGCGGAATTAGTTGCTAGTCAACTAACCCAAAAACTACTGTCGCAATTAAAAATAAANTGGCGGATGGTAATGGTTACGAACAAAAACATGAAGAAAATAGATAGACTAAAGAAATCCTAGAAAAATAAAAATCTCACTAGAAAGGAATCTAGTGAGTAGACCTTAATAAAAGAAAAATTCAACCTAAGCAATAACTATTCCCCGGCAGCGGCGCCAAAAACATGATACGCGGGATTGCGACCACGCAACAGGTTTTACCTCTCAAGGGATCTTGAGAAGCTTGCAATCCCACCAGGCAGTGTACCTGACCGATGTAGTATAGTGTAGTGGTAAGTACGGGGGATTGATCGTTCTCTCATAGGGAATTGTGTTCGTTAGGTGTGAAAAACTACTCTAATAGGTCTAAGGGTGAAGGAATATTATTTTTGTATTTTTATATTTTTAGGAAAGCAAGTAAAATCTCGGGTTTGAAGGAATGGGCGGAATTAGTTGCTAGTCAACTAACCCAAAAACTACTGTCGCAATTAAAAATAAAATAACAAGAAAATAAAAGGTTGTGAAACTTATATGGAGACAAATGTGTTTACTTAGATTTCCTTACTCCCTAACTATCTTTTACCGGTTAATTAGTGTGTATTAATTGCGTGGATGACGGGTGTATTCCTTAATACCATTCGTAGGGTGGCGTACGTACTTCTCCAACTCTATAAGCTCCTACTTCACTCCTATGTCGAGCTTGTCATAAGCTCCTAACATGGGATCATTAGAATTCGCTCATGCATTAAATACAACCATAAAAACCTAGTACGCTTTGGTTCATGTTTCGTAAGACGTTCAAGAAAGTTACCGTATAGGAGGTTAGCCAGTTTTCTTAAGCCTAACATCGATAAACAATCATCCAATACAATTAATAACACACCAACAACCAATAATCAATAGTTAGGTTTTATTAGATCTAAGCAAACACAAGATAAATCTAGCCTAGCATGTTAATTAAAAGACAAGCATAAGATATAATTAACCAACACATAGACATATTGATTAATTTGAAAGAGGACTTATCTTTAATTGAACATGGAAGAATCAAGGGTGAAAAACCCTTGAAAATACAGCTAAAATCGTCTAGGGTTTATTCCCAAAGTTGCACCAAAAGTTCCACCCTAATGAATGAAAAATAGAAAAGTATATATAGAAAATACACTCTGACGGCATCAGGTTATGGGTCCTGACGCCGTCATTTCGCCGCCTTTAGGGTTCTCAAATGACCTAGATCTACTTCTGACGCCGTCACTTGTAAAACTGGCTGGGCCGTCTCTCTTTAACATTATACCTGACGGCCTAGGATTATTAACACCTGACGCCGTCAGGTGTAAACATCTCAACTCTTGCTTAGGGCGTCTGGTATAGTCTGAATCCACTCCTTTGTCTTGGTTGTCTGACGGCGTCACCTTGTGACTCTGACGCCGTCAGTTAGGATTTCCAGCTTGCTTTTGAGACTTTGTCGTTTTCTTCACTTTTAGGCTCCAAAAACATCCAAAATGATGTGTTTTCCAGAATTCTTCCAAAAAGTACCTAAAATGACAAAAGGAACGATTTAGGGCAATATTTGATCATATTAACTCAAATTAGGGCTTAAATGTCCCCCTAAAACGAGTACACTTTTCGTCTCATCAGTACCTCTGGACCCTCCTGAGCTGGGGCAGCAGCCGGGCCCTCATGATCAGCACCCTATCCTGGCTCAACCACAACTGGTCGAGGTGGACCCAACGGAACCCAATGGTAAGCCCCTAGAAAAATCCTACACAACCTGAGCCTCTTCTCCAGAAAATCTATGTCCATCATAGGGAGCTCCATCGCAAACACATCCATCCCTGCCGGTATATCGTCACCAATGATCCCAAAATGTCTAGCTAACCTAGAAACGAAGTGTCCCCCGGTAATCTGACTCCTACGATCTCTCCCAGGAGCAATCCGATGTAAATAATGAGCCAAAAAGTGGGGAACGTTCAGGTGAATGAGAAGGAAGAGATCGAGAGTTGTCACCTTCTCAGGTGACTGACCTCTCCCAGCAACTGTCAAAGCGATCAACCGGTGACACAACCTCCTCAAGGGCTCTCTGATCAAAGTGTATGACGGGGAGGTGACAGTAGAATCCCCACCGAAAGAAATATCGGCCCAGTAAGCTCCAACGGTCCCCCGATCAGGAACCTCCCACAAACTCTCTGCCCAGTAAGTATCGAATCCAGGAGACTGTATCTCCTCCTCTGTTTGTAAACCCATAACTAGAATGAACTGCTGCATCGACATCTGCCTATGTATCCCACCTAACCTGAATACCAGAGTATCAATGGTGTCATGCGCCAAATCTGTCTCCATGTAATGTACCGTGCTGAAGAACTCACGCATCAAATCTCTAACCAACGGCTCTCTAATCCCAAATAATCTGCTCCAAGCGTGGGACCTAAAGATAATCTCACCATCACCATCCCTATGAACCATCTCTAACATATCCCTGAAAGTACCAACAGCAGCTCCCCCATCAATAAGTGCCAAACTGTCAAAATCAAGAACAAGAACTCTAAAGACATGCCTAAAGTAAATATCTCTAAGTCTCCTCAGATAATCTACCTCAGTAGCCTGAGTCAATCCTATCTCCTCGAACCTAAGCCACTCATGCCTCAACTCAATGTCGGGAAGTGCCATCTACAAAATTTCAAGTAAATAGTTAAGTAGTTTGTGAATAAAGAGATACGGCATATGTTAAAGACAAATGCGCCGTATGATAGAATGCGTCGTATCTTTTCATGAAGATACGGAGCATGTGGCTTTAGAGATAGATACGACGTATAAAGTAATCTGATACGGCTCTTGCAGGGATACGCCGTATTGTGTAATGAAGATGTGGCGCAACTTGGTCAATACATATCTATTTTGGAAGAAATTAGCTAATGTGTCGCATGTAAGAATCTAATGCGCCGCATCTCATGTTATATCAGTATAAAAGAAAAAGGGCTGGCACGTTTTCCAAGATTCCGACCCCGTGACGTAACCTTCCACTCAACATCACAGTATCCATTAAAATCCCCTATCAAATTTTTATATTAACCTTTCACCAAATAATTCATTTTCCCCCCAAAATTCAAAAACAAACCACCGAACCCTAATTTCTACCCGATCCAAATTGGGTCAAAGTGTAACGTTTAATCCAAAATTGACTTAGGGTAAATCGTCCTACCTATGTCCTATTCGAATCCCCTAGCCCCGTTTTCATCCAAATCAATCATCTTAGCATAAACCCTAATTTATAAAATTAAAATTTTGCAAAATTAAATAAAATTAACGGGGTTATTACCTTACAGATTGTAAGAAATCGGGTCTAGGATCACTAGTGATGAATTTGATCATGATTATTAGGTGATTAGATTAACTATGTGTTTTTGACTGTGTGTAATTTAGGGGTAAAAACTAAAATCGGGCGCATCCCATTCTCATTTATAGGGTAAAAACGATGCGTCGCATCGCACAAATGTGATGCGCCGTATTTATCTAAAATTTTTTGACTGGTCAATGTGTCACAGTTAGTCATAGATACGGCGCTTAGATAAATTAGATGCGTCGTATTGTTGTGCCATTCATCAAAATTTAAATAGGGAACGTACCTTGGCTTCCGCAACACTTTTCCTTATGCATTAACTTCGGATTAAACGACATACCTTATGATATATATATATATATATATATATATATATATATATATATATATATATATTTTAGGATATTAGCTACAATCTTTTTGTACGCCAACCTACACCCATTCTATGTTATAATTTGTGTGAGGGTCCTGATCATTCTTGGTGTAATTTTGATGGGGAGGATTTATATTATACTATATGTAATATATATAGGCGAATATATTAGGCTACAATTTTTTTGTTAGCCAACTCCCTACACATTCTATGTATAATTTGCTGAGCTCCTGAACGTTTTTGGTGTATTTTTTATGAGGTTTTTATATATATGTATATGTATATATATATATATATATATATATATATATATATATATATATATATATATATATATATATATATATATATATATATATATATATATATATATATATATATATATATATATATATATAGGGTGCCGTTATTGTGGTGTACACTCTTAAGGTAGAAAATAATAGGTACACTTTTGGATCATTGGATCAAAATTGATGGATCAAAGTTAAATATAATTAAATGAGTGGCACAATTGTAAAAAACTGAAGAACTAGTGGCATTCTTTTCCAATATAATTTGATTATGTAAAACAAAATTTGATTGTATCTTTATGGTCAACCAAACTATTAATTATTATTCAATGTATTACGCACCCTCTCTCATTTTTCAATATTCCTTTGTTTGTGACCGAAAAATCAATTTTAGACTTTTAGTACACATTTTTACACGCTATTATATTGTTCTCAGGAGCTTGTCTATACATATCTTTTTTCATTGAATATTTTAACATTTCACACATTATATCTATATACTATCAGTTGGGACTTTGCATCTTCAGTGTTTTGCACAACTACAGTGAAAAAATATTAAAATATTAAGCCCCCTTCGAGAACTCTATCCCACTTTCTTCAACCCCAAAAAGATAGAGACAAACACACACAAAACACACGCACAAACACACAGAAATACACACAAACACATTCTAAATTTTTGATTGGAAGTCCAAAAAACACAAATCCGGTTATCTAATCCACCGAAAAACCTCACCGGAATCGGCATTATCATCGAAGGTATTATCTCCACACTTTATGGTATACCCAATGAAGCGGTCATGACTTTCAAAATTTGCTCCCCTCCCACTTTTTTGATGCAACTACAGTGCACTGTGTGGGCGTTACGATAACCCCATATCAATTTGTGTAAGATTCAACAGTTATTTTAGAGTTTTTATTGTTTATTATGGTTTAATTTTAGTTGAATCATAGTTTAATTGAGTTGTTTGTTTTCAATTTTTTTGATTCTGAAATTAGGGTTTACTTAAAATTTAGGGGTTTTGTTAATTCTGAAATCAGAGAGGTTAGAGTTTTACGGGTGGCTATATTTTAGGTTGCCATCATCAACAAAAACAATTACACAAGGTTCGTTGTTTATTAATGATGTTTGGGATAATTTGGGAATTTGGGTTGTTTCTGATGGTGTGGAAAAGGTAGGTGGAAGTGTGCCTACCATGTGTTTGATGAAAGTTTTGACACAAATTAAAATATTTGATGAAATTCATGAACTCAATTTTTAATAGTCGAATGTAGTAAAATGTATGATAAAATTGTATATGAAGGACGTCGACATCTTGAGCTGTGTCGGCTTATTTTGTAGTAAAATGTATGATTGAATTGGAGATGGTTAATCTTATGAAAAAAAAAGAAAAGGCGCTTTAAAAAAGATGTCATCCTGAGGTATAACATTGTTGGTTTCGGTTTTTGTCGTTAGACTAAGTCGTTTTTTGCGGAATTACTATGAATGTGTACTAATTGTTAGAATGCAAATGTTAAAGTAAGTAAACAAACTGAGTGACAAAGTTGAATCGTGTCCTACAAGTAGGCTACTTATAGTCCATTTTGTTACTGACATAGTAGCAATGGTCTAATTTAAATGTTATAAAGCTACTTGCTTTCTCATTTTAATGTCATATGTAGGCTTCATCTGGGATTCAGGTGCGCTTTGCTTACGGAAGTGGGCAGGGTGTTTGTACTCGAGGTAATTTTCTGCTTATTTTTTTGTTTACGTATTTTCTAACTCAGTTTTTAATTCACCTTATAATCCGCTCATAAAATTCATGTTTTGCTATGTTTTATATACTCAGAAATTGATGCTAAACATTGCTCACCGATGGAAGTGGTGTGTTGAATATGAAATGAATGCATCAGATATTAGAGGTGACTTTCTTAAACCATTTCTGTTAGCTTTACTTATGCAACTTTTAAAATAAAGACAAATATTTTTTTAAGGGAGCAAGCGGGTGAGAATGTATGTGCCGAGTGAGAATTTGTACTCAGAGTTGTTTTTACACAGATAATTAGCTAAGGGGGTGTTTCGATTGGGGGTGTTTCGATTAGCATTATAAAGTGACAATCTTGATAAAAGTAACTGCTTTTAGTGTAAAGATACATATGAATTTTGAGAAGCATGGTTTTTAGATGTTATAAACTTATAATAAAGCGTTTTACTGAGACTTGACACTTTTTAAAAATATGTACCGAGTGCAGATGAGTTTCTCGTTGTTTTCAGGTTTTTCAACTATATGTAGTTTTAGTGATTATTTTGTAATTCATAAATCAGTCAAAAGGTGATTAAATTTTGGTATATATTTGTAGGATTATTAGAGCGCAGTGGAGTCCTTTGTGGCGCCATGGTGGTTGCCTTACACCCGATTATAGATCTTTGCATCTTGGATCAAAGGGTAACGTGTCTTTGATCACAACTAATTTTATTACGGGGTTTAAATGTTCTTATTAGCTAAAAAACTGATACAACATGCACTATTACATTATCTATAATAATTAGGGAGTGTTTGGGTAAGCTTATATCAAGCTCTTAGCGGCTTATTGTATACTCGAAAACATATTAAGCACTTTGAAGGTGTTGGTTCAAGGTAATGGTAAAAGGATTGTATCATTTTTGGATAGGAAGTATGCAACCAAGCAAAATCCTTTGGACCGGGAATTTTTGAAAACTCTTAACTTGATAAGCATAAGGTTACCCAAACACCTCTATTAATCAATTACTATATGTGCCAGTTAATAAAATCGAGTACTGTGTGCAATATGTTTGCTGATATTTAGATAATTTTCAGGAATTATTGTCTCGGTCAACAAAAGAACGAAAGAAGACAAAAGAAATAATGCTAACAATTGCAAAGAATGCAAAATGGTATTAATTGTAGAAGCCGAAAATCAACATATCTTCGGAGAGATTTTGACCGAGAACAAGGGACATAAGAAGAAAGAAACAGTAGCCTACATCACCATGCTTAAAGAGTTGCTACTTTTCAATGAATACACAAGGTAAAGCCCAAAAACGAATGATACAGTAGTTAGCTTTTTGAGATTAGAACCAATTCTTTGCCCGGGGAACAAAATGACTATCCCTGAACGTAAAGCAAAATTGCAGTAGGTATGCACATTGATACACTTTTGAACAGCTTGACCCATTGTCAATAAAAGATAACCCAACGTGCCCCGGTTTTGCTAAAATGACTTGAAGTTGGTTCCCTTTTACCACTCCTTTTTTTTATGTCTTCCGCACGTCATTTATGTATTTATTCCTTTGCAATGTTCTGTCTCATTAGAAGCATTGGGAAATGAAACAAAGAAAATATTGTGCATATACTTTAGCTTAAAAAAATATTTGGTCCATACAAGGATTAGTGTTCATGACAATATTTTCTTGGACTATAATTCATCCCAACCAATTTCATTTATTATATCATGACAATGGTTTTTAAAAAAAATACAAGGATTAGGTTTATGACAGTTCAAACTCCATCGTTATATATTGCAGGTATAGGTGAAAGTTCATCAAGCGCTGCCAATGAAGCCACCCAAAATGGAGATTCGTCCGTGTTCGAGGATGAAATGAAGAGGGATGTGGAAATCGAAGATGAACTTACTGAAGATTTGCAAAGTGAAGATGCGCTTTATGATTAGGATGTCCTTATGCCATTAGGGAGCTTTAATGTAGTAGTCATATGACCAGGTGCAAACAAAAAAACGTACACTGAAATTTACATAAATTTTTTGTCACAAACAATTGAGTGCCAGAGCTTCCGCAATCCATTTTTAATGTAAGTCGTGTGTGAGCTTTAAATTGTTACATCTACCGACGTGCAGATTCACAGGAATTTTTGTAGTGACTAGGTAAGTTTTATTTGCGTTTACAATTATAGGTTGTGTGGATTTACTATAAGTGGTATGGACACAAGTGAAAAGTTGCAGATTCATACGGATTTTTGGCTACGCCTTTTAACGAATATTTTTTTTAAAAAAAATGCAGGGAAGCCGATTTGGGAGTTAAAACCAAAGGCCTCATGTTGAAAATGAACTTACGCAATATAGGCCGAAATAAGGTAAGCTCATAAGCCGACAAATAAGCCTAACACAAACACCCCTACTTACAAGGTTGTTTGGAATTACTCCTTAAAAGTTAAAATTTATACAGGTTGTTGGGGTGTTCGGGTTAAAACTGCTATTAGAGCCTGAGGTTAAACATGGAATTTAGTTTAGAAATTAATCATAAGAATCATATATTTTACACATCATTTCTTAACAGCTGTTTGGATATCTTATTAAGCTACTCAAAAGGCTGTTTGGGATTGTTGCATCAACTTTATGCAGACAAAGGTAGATTGCTGAAATACGGTTATGAAAACTGATAATAGTGTTTTTTTAACAAATCTGTCAGCCCTTTTTTGTAATTTGGTTACTTTTCTAAGCACCCATGTCACCTGTATTAGCTTTATATATGTCGATTCAACTCATTCACAAGTGAGTGGGCTAGAATTGTTATTTCTAACCCTTCCATTAGTTTTTCATCTAAGTGGGTTAACCTTTTGAAGGGCTTCCCGAATAGAACTTGGGTTAAGCTACTATCAATAAACTCCCTTAGGTCTTCCATAACCATAAAGTCTGCTCGATAAGCAAAGGTCCCTACAAACACATGCAACGTCTTAGCCCTAGCAACCATATTCTCTCCTTGGTATTCCAACTCCTTTACCATGATTTTATTGTATTCAGTACGCGAGATTATGTTCATTGGCAAATATGAGTTAAGGTAGGCGTCAAAGCTTCTAAATCCAATTTTGCAAGGGAATTGCATGTTAAACAAACTATCTTTATCAATCTTTGTTCTAGGGTCAACATAATTTAGAGGGTTGGCTCTTTCCTCTCCTTCAGGGTCATCTACTACTTCCCCATTCCCTAAGTCCTCATCGGAATCCGACGAGTAGTAAAAGGGGCCATTTTCATGGTCGGTGTCATGGTCAGATTCGTCCATATCAGAATGGTTGTCAAGGTGATGATCGGGTGGTAGGTTTGGTGGGTTTTCGTTTTCAACAATAGGGGGCAGGTCGGGTAGCTGAAAATTCCTACGGTGGAAAACACGAATAACAGGGATCGAACGACCAACATTATTCATGAAGAAGTACTACGAACAAAAGCACAAAGAAATAAGANCTCTCCTTCAGGGTCATCTACTACTTCCCCATTCCCTAAGTCCTCATCGGAATCCGACGAGTAGTAAAAGGGGCCATTTTCATGGTCGGTGTCATGGTCAGATTCGTCCATATCAGAATGGTTGTCAAGGTGATGATCGGGTGGTAGGTTTGGTGGGTTTTCGTTTTCAACAATAGGGGGCAGGTCGGGTAGCTGAAAATTCCTACGGTGGAAAACACGAATAACAGGGATCGAACGACCAACATTATTCATGAAGAAGTACTACGAACAAAAGCACAAAGAAATAAGATAGACTAAAGAAGATCCTAGAAAAATAAAATAAAAATCTCACTAGAAAGGAATCTAGTAAGTAGACCTAGTAAAATAAAAATTCTACCTAAACAATAACTATTCCCCGGCAGCGGCGCCAAAAACTTGATGACGTGGGATTGCGACCACGCAACAGGTTTTACTTCTCGAGGGATCTCAATAGGCTTGCAATCCCACCAGGCAGCGTACCTGGTCGGTGTAGTATAGTATAGTGGTACGTTTGGGGGATTGATCGTTCTCTCACAGGGAATAGTGTTCGTTAGGTTAGAAAAACTACTCTAAAAGGTCTAAGGGTGAAGGAAGATTATTTTTGTATTTTTTATATTTTTATAAAAGGAAGTAAAATCTTGGTTTTGAAGGAGTGAGTGGAATTAGTTGCTAGTCAACTAACCTAAAGACTACTATTGCAATAAAAATAAAATAACTAAAACTATTGTGATTGTGAAAACTTATATGGAGACAAATGTGTTTACTTAGACTTCCTTACTCCCTAACTAACTTTTACCGGTTAATTGGTGTGTGTATTAATTGCGTGGATGACGGTTGTGTTTCTTAACAATTCATGGGGTGGCGTACATATCTCCCCAATTCTATGAGCTCTTATCTCCTCCTACAACTATGCGTACACATAATCATAGGGATTGTAAACAGTGGCTCATGCGTTAAATACTACCTTAATAACCTAGTACGCATTAGTTACATGTTTCTTAAGACGTTCAAGCATATTACCATACAGGAGTATTTCCAGTTTTCTTAAGCCTAACATCAATGGAACATTCATCCAAGACAAGTAACAACACACCAATCAACCAATAATTAATAGTTAGGTTTCATTAGATCTAAGCAAACACAAGAAAAATCTAGCCTAGCATGTTAATTGAAAGACAAGCATAAGATGTAATTAACCAACACATAGACATATTGATTAATTTAAGTGAGGACTTATCTTTAATTGAACATGAAGGATTCAAGGGTGAAAAACCCTTAAAATTACAGCCAAATTCGTCTTTAGGGTTTTGCCCAAAGTTGCACCAAAAGTTCCACACTAATGAAGGAAAAATAGAAAAGTATATATAGAAAATACATTCTGACAGTGTCAGGTTATAGCTCAGCTCGCCGCCACTAGGGTTCTTGGATGGCCTAGATCTACTTCTGACGCCGTCACCCTTTAATTCACTTTGGGCCGTCACTCTTTAGCATTACACCTGACGGCCTACTCCTTTTAACACCTGACGCCGTCAGGTGTAAACATCTTGTTTTCTTCATAGGGCGTCTAGTGTAATCTGATTTTACTACTTTGTCAACGTTGGCTGACGGCGTCACCTTGTGACTCTGACGCCGTCAGGTAGGAAATCCAGCTTCTTTTGAGACTTTGTCGTTTTCTTCACTTTTATGCTCCAAAAAAGTCCAAATATGCATGTATTCCAGAATTCTTCTCAAAAGTACCTAAAATGACAAAAGGAACGATTTAGGGCAATATTTGATCACATTTACTCGAATTAGGGCTTAAATGACCCCTTAAAACGGATACACTTTTCGTCTCATCATATATATGTACTTATGTAATGATACTAAAATTTTTGATACATTTATAGCGACTAATTAAAAATTTAGTACACTTTTAAATGACACACTACAAAATTTTAATAGATTTGTAATGACACATTATGTTAATAACACAAAAATCCATTGACACATATGTAGTAATACACAACTTTTTTTTAATACATTTGTAGTGAAACGTCAATTATTATGGCATATTGTTAGTGACAAATTAAGTCTTTTGACATATTTAGTTTCAAAATTTAGTAATACACATATGTAGTAATACACGACTTTTTTAATACGTTTGTAGTAATACGCATATGTAGTAATACACAACTTTTTTAATACATTTGTAGTGAAACGTCAATTATTATGGCATATTTTTAATGACAAATTAAGTCTTTTGACATATTTAGTTTCAAATTTAGTAATACACATATGTAGTAATACACGACATTTTTAATACGTTTGTAGTAATACACATATGTAGTAATACACATATGTATTATTATGACACATATGTAGTAATACACAACTTTTTTAATACATTTGTAGTGAAACGTCAATTATTATGGAATATTTTTAGTGACAAATTATGTCTTTTGACATATTTAGTTTCAAAATGAAATGACATATTTTTTTTAAACATTAAGTCTTTCGATACATTTTTCGTGACATACTAATTTCTTAACACACTTTTATTAAATAAGTTTATGAGACATATATTTGCATGAGACATTTATAGTGATACTAACTTTTTGTTACACAAAGATATCCCAAGACGATGACACAAACATATTTTGGCTGAGATAATTCAAAGACCACACAATCACTGTAAGATTTAAGTCTCACAGATGATGCACGTGATATACTAAAAGAATATGTAGTACACATAAATAAAAAATCAATATCCCTCTTGATAGTGGTACAGATTACTATTAAAAAATAAATGTCCATTAAGATTGCTAAAGGAGTGGATATATATCATCACTATCAAGTGAGCATATCAATAGATACATATTACAGTATCAAAAATACTCTTACATAGTTACACACCATAAGTATCTACTGCTACGTATCCAAGAATTACATAATTATCAAATATACATCAATGATCTATATATCAAAACATCAAGTGAATCTGATTCTATAAAAACCATGAACAACGAATATGTTATTCCACTGAGGAGTCCGATAACAACCATGGTTTACGGTTCGGGTTTCAATGGCACTTAGGGGTTCATCAACGGAGGTATATCTGCCACTTACGGGTTCATCAACCATGTTTGAAAGAGGCACGTACTTTATCACCATGTGAGATTCGGCGGTTACCGTCGCGGGTCATAACAGATCCACGATGTGGTGACTATCATGTGAGGAACCCCCTAACCAAAAATCGACCATTACCCGAGTTATAAACTGTATCAAAACGAATCTTACCAGAATTGTAATGCAACTATCATGTGAGGAAGAAATCATGACGGGACCGGTTGTTTTCGGAAAATGTGGTGGCTAATACCAGCGGCGGCTGGGAGAGCATTGGGAGATGGTTTTTGTTTATGAAGAGAGAGAAGTGGTGAGACACGTTGAGATAATGATAAAGAGGTCATTACCCATAATACCCTTTTGAATTATATAAATAATTTGTTTTGAACTTAATCTATAAAGTTTGATCCAACGGTGCACAAGTGTGCTTATTGTATTTATTTTAAGCTTGTACACCAGATGAACGCAAATATATATATATATATATATATATATATATATATATATATATATATATATATATATAACAGGAGGCGTTTGACCATTTAATGCCAAATAATCATGGTCAATGCCTTGTCATCACTTTTCGAGTGCCATGTCATCAGTATTTACATTTTTGGTGTTCATGTCATCACAATTTAATGCCACCTAAGCAGTATTTTGATTAAAATTCGTTTTTTATATTTAGGCCGAAATTTTGTTTTTTAAAAATTTAATATATAGGATTCTAACCCTGGATTTGTAGATGAATTAATAAGTAATCTTACCAACTGATCCACTTTATTTTGTGGTTATATCTTTCAAAGCCAAATATATAATGTTCAACAAAATATTAATCCAATAATATGAGATAAGTAGGAGAATCCCTACAACTTAGGCAACCCTAAACCAACTAAACCCACGTAAAAAAAATCACAGCTCATTCATAATACATTTTTCTCAAAACCCTAATATAGTTTTTCCTCAAAATCTCCTCTAATGATTGTAACTTTTTATGTTTGCAGCAAACAAACTTGCAGTGGATGCTATTTACTAACACCAGTTATGCAGTGGATGATCGAACATAATGCATATTTAATCAATTATTAACACCAGTTTTCGATTGTTGGTGTTTATATTTGTTTTTGTTAGTGATTTTAGAAGGAAGAGATGACGATTATGCATTTAGTTTTGATGGAATGGGGCTCTTGGTTTAATGATCAGTTTTAATTCAGGTTTTTTTCATAACCTTTTTTATGTATCATAAGAAACCACATTTAACTGATTGTTGTGGTCTCTAATGATCCATACATCTCTATCATAACAGAAGTCAAATCACACATCGAGAAAATAGATGAAGAAGGAGCTAATATCATGCATTTGTATCGAGTTATGTGTGCACCACCAAAAAAGTGAACAAGGCATTTTTTTTCTTTAGATTTTACGTAAAAATTATTTTTTTCAATACATATCAGTTATTATTCAGTGACAACTGCTGTTTTGGTTTTCGTATTCAGGAGAGGTATACTTATAAATGATTTGTTGTATTTTTTTCTTTTGTGTGGTTTATTGATGTTATCATGTATAACGCTTGCATGACAGATGAATTTAATATAGCATGGCTTCATGGAGGCCATCCCATACTTACTGATGGTGATCTATCGATTGAAGTCAGTCATACCTCTATGTTGATTCTTATTCTGCAAAAAAGGTATTTTTTATACTTTCGTATTTTTATTTATTTGAACTGATTCCTGAGTAATTAAGAAGTTTTAGTATGCAAACAAGTTAACTGAAATTTAGTGTTTAGGTAGTGAGTATAAGTTGGCTATGTATCATTAAATGATTTAGGGTTTTTATACTTTGGTTGATTTGTGTAGACATTAACTTAAATTTAGTGTTTATAGTAGGATGTTGGATTTGGACAGTGGATGTGGATTAACTTGAGCTTTTTCATTCTTTACAGCAGCTATTGTGGCATCTAATATGATGTCGGGTCAGTTACCTCCTAAAAGTTCCATGGTTTTATTGAAATATTGATTAATAATTCATTCTTGATGTAAATCTTTTTAAATCCTAATACACAAAGCCATCAAATCGTTGAATACATAATATATGCCTTAATAATACTGAGGTTGACTTTCGGTCCTTAGATTGGCAACACTAGTTTAATTGACAGGAGCGTGATCAGTGCTACCTCGCCTTTTCCCTCTAAAGGACTCTGGTATTTATGTTTCAAGAAAGCAGGTTATTTAGTTGCATGTTTTTTGATTATTTCTTTAACTTAGTAGTTCCTATCATATTCTATGATTTTACATGTTGTAAGATTAGAGTATACATCTTTTAGAACTATGTATTTTCTGAAAGTGGGTCATAATGAATATCCTAAGAATATAAATTGAATCTCAATGACCTTCAAGCTTTTCAATTTTTATGGATCTGGAATACCTTTGTTCCTTTTCCTAAAAGTTACTCCATATTAATCATCAAAAAATTTTATTCTAGATACATAAGCTGAAGTGCAGATGCGAACTTTCATCCGTGAGTCTTTTCATCATCTTTTTCTGTATCTTAAATTTTGTAAACTTTATGGGTATTTTGATTTAATTAGGATCTTCGGTGAATGGTGGTACTATTAAAAGAATGAGAGAAGGTTCAGATACAGCATTTTGGGACAAGGGTAAAAGGAAAGTAGACACTCAGTTTCCTTTAGAACGTTTTGGTTATCAAAGACTACGGGAAGGCTCAGTTCAAAGATCGGTATCTACCGCTGCTGGAAGTTCTTTTATCTTTGCACAAAATAATTCAGATGAAGATCATCTCGCATCTTCAATGGCTCAAATTAACACGATAAATAATAGAAATTTCGTGGATAAATCTTACGTTGTTCCTTTTTACTCATTCGGAAACTGTTTGGCCTGAAGTGTGTCAGAATTATCAAAACCTGGGTAAGCTGTTCCTGTTATTTCTTTTGAAGAATGTATGTTTATAGCATGTTGTCACTTATTCAGGTAACTATTCTGTCGTTTAATGATACTACAGGTGCCTGCATATTAGAGACGGTAGAAATTAAGTATGCCAGATACTCAAAAACAAAACAATGTGATACTTTCTCCCAACTTATAATCGCCACTTTCACTGAATTCAGAAACTGACCCGGGTTCATACGTACTCGGTTTTGGATCTGTACCGCATACAAAGCAGTATCGAACAATTCTATGACGCTTGATCAACGGAACAGATACAATATAAAAAAAGGTAAGTTGTAAAATGAAATACATGGTATGTTTGTTATCTGGCAATTGTATGCAATTAATTTGGAATTACTTTTTCTCATGTACGTACAGGTAAAGCAGTTTATACCCCTAATGTGACTAAACGGATAAGGAAAACCAATGAAGGTAACCTTACATATTGGTTATTGTCTGAAGGAATGTTTGAGCATTCAATTCGTATCTTAACTCCGCTAACATATTTCATTTTCTTTTAATTAGATTTGCGATGTAGAAAAAGGAACTATCCAACCAGTTATGTCATAGACTCTACGCAGTCACAACTTTCTCAGAAAACAAGAAGGAACGAACAGGGTGACGAAGTTGATGGCATAATTTATTGTTAAACTATTGATTGTTTATCTTATTAATATCAGTATCGATATAGCTTTGTAGAAGTTTGAAACCACCAAGTACTACTGCACAGTTATTGATGCCCCCAGACATTGTGATTTCATCAAGAATATGATTACTGGAACTTCACAGGCTGATTGTTGACATAAAAGAGTAGCAAAGATAATGCTACGAGAAAGAAAACCGAATGGCAGAGAGAATTAGAAGCTGTGAATTCCAATGTTAACTTTCTAATCCGAATACCAATTATCCATTTTTTTCATTTAAATTTGATATGTTTAGTTATTTCTGATGTTATATGGGGTGATGACCAGGGATACAATCGAAGTGGTATGATGTAACCACGGTATTGAAAAATGATTATTTCTTTTGGTGATTAACGCTGCAGGTATTGAAACTCTTTCCAAATCCAATAGGGCAAATTGCATAAAAAGGTATTAAACTTATACCCAATTTCAATTTAAGGTACCAAACTTTTTTTCCCAATTTAGTGTATCAATCTTTTTTCTTCTTGCAAAGTCGGGCAATCAATAGGTATTCAGGTCATAAAATTCTGGTGAGCAGGTAACACTCCCAAACACCCATATCGATTTGTTGCATGTACATCCACACCCCCTAATCTCTTATTACACCACTCTTCTTCAACCTCATTTTATCATCGCAAATCATCTTCAAACTCCCTTTTTCTATCACAACCCATTTCAACCTCACAAATTCATAAGAAAATGAAAGGTCCAATTCAAATGTCGTGTTTGTACATAAAAAATCATAATCACAGCAAACAACCGAAGATTTCTACAAATGAATTAAAGTGCTTAAAGGTATCAATACATCAAAATACTAAAATAGCTAAAATGTTTTTAATTGTTTTCCATAGTCATTCGATATCCACAAGTAATTCCATATGAAACCAAAACATAAACTAGGAGGTTTAACTTATTGGAGTCATCAAATTTTAACATTTAACCTTTTGCCATTAATTTATCAAGAACAAATCAAAAATCTAAAAATTTGCTGAGTACGAAGAAGTTTTACATTGATGGGTTGCTTTAAAATTAAAGAAGGATTGTGAAATTTTCAGATTTAGCCATTGGTTTGGCTTCATTAGTTGTGATAAAAAAATATCTGATGGTTGTTGTCGTGTTTGATGATGGTGGATGGGATGTTGGAGAAAGGGTTGTTTGGATTTTGGTTTAGTGACCGGTTACTTGACTAGCGGGTAAAAAAATCCTTAAGTTGCACAATAAAATATCTTTGATATACATTAAATTGAGAGAAAAATAGTTAGGGATAATTGTTTCTAAATGTACTGAACTTGCCACCTTTTACTATGTTGTGTAATGAACTTCTTTTTTTTGCTAATGTGTGTATTAAACTGCCTAATCCATCCTATTATATGGATAATTAACATTAGACTCATTTTTTGCCAACGTGGCACGTTGACTTTCGTTGACCCCGTTAAAATACCCCGTTACCGTTATAATACCCCCTTTNACTTTGTCGTTAACAAAACTTAGCAAAGATCGTAAAATATAAATAACGTTTTTAAGCGATATTTGTATTAACACATCTGAAATGTGTGATTGTGTGTGTACATAAACACACACGCACAATCTTTATATAAGCCCACCCTTCCTCAAATAAGCCACAAAGTTTGGGATTATCAAAGTCCTATTATATAAGTTCATAAGCTACTCATATGGGATAATCGTTTCTAAATGTACTGAACTTGCCACCTTTTACTATGTTGTGTAAAGAACCTTTTTTTTTTGCTAATGTGTGTATTAAACTGCCGAATCCATCCTATTATGTGAATAATTAACATTAGACTCATTTTTTGCCAACATGGCACGTTGACTTTCGTTGACCCCGTTAAAATACCCCGTTACCGTTATAATACCCCGTTTCTCTCTCTATAACCCTACCTTATCCACATTATTTCCCCCAAAAAAAAACGCACACCTTTTAATTTCCCCCAAATCCACTCTCTCACTAAAACCCTAATTTATATTAACCAGATTCAATCAAACCCTCTTAACACTATTTTCTTATTGTTTTTAATGTGATTCAAGGTATGTTTTACTATTGTATATCTTAATTGTTGTTTAATTAGATTTTTGAAGTTGCCCTAATTTTCATTTTCGTATTTTGTAGAATGGTGGTACCAGGATGTAACACCACCAAAATTTGGTACAGCGGAAGACTAATCAAGCTTTCGGGGTGCTACGGGGATTGGTATCCAACACAAGTCATAATAGAACGAGATAAAGTAAACATAAATAAAAACACATCCAAACGGGGTTTTAACGTTTACATTCATCCCAAGTTTACCAAAGTAAGGCCTAAAAGAAAATAAAAGTAGGTCCCCAAATACATATCAGAGTTATTAGAAAATAGATCCTTAAACCAGTTTGCCGTGCCAAGCCTTCCAAGCATGCATCTCCCATCAATCTTAATTACCTGAGAAAACGCGCTAAAAGTCAGCTTTCGCTGGTGAGATCATAGGTTTAAATTCATAATCAAATCAAGTGGACATATACGCAAAACGCTTGCTAGCTAGACTAGGCCTCAAAACAAACCTGCGGATAACCTCCGCTCCATCAAAATCACACGGATAACCTCCGTACCATCATAACCCTATAGGTGCACACTATAGTCAAAAATAATATCATCCTAAGGGAGCCATGCTACGACCTTAGAGATTCACCAAATATATCATCCTAAAGGAGCCATGCTACGACTTTAGGGATTCACCAAATCAAAATCTATCTGTATGCGTAAGGATACGACATACCCACATGCGTAAGGATACGACATGCCTCAGCTTACCTAGATCTAGTCTAGGCCTCGCTCTCTAGTCCTATCGCATAGCAAGTTTTAAAAGAAAGAAAAAGCGATAATAGTCCACATAAAACAATTTGCACGTTTCTCACCTCAAGTATTGAAAACAAAGTTCAAGAGTAAAAGTGGGGCTATGACTCACCTCAAGTCCAGAAATCAGCAAGAGAAATCGGTAGTGGTAAGATGTATCACAACTCAAAAGACAGCAACTACGGACTCGGCACTTCCTAACAATATAAACTCGTTTCAGGATCATTTCCTCAAAATCAAATATTCCCAATCCCGAACGTATTCATTTTTACTTTCCAAAAATCCATTTCTCGTATCGTTAGTATCGAGTTGGTGTTTGGTATCCATGCGGGTGTAGGGTCGACACAACTCAAATAGGAAGTCACAACTATGACGATAACCTCTACGGGTTTAATATTGGCCTAATATATTATTTAAATAAATTACCGAAGTCTACCAAATCCGTCGACATGATACCCTTCCATAATTTATTTACTTAACATATTAATCCAAGATTACACCCAAAGTACTTAAAACACATAGCACATAATGTACTACATGGTAAGCTTTTGGGTCTACTTAAGTTTCATAAATAGATTTCCGAAACTTATCGAATTCGTCAACTCGATAAACTTCATAAATTATTTATCGACTTATTATCCCCAAACTCCTACCACGACCTAAGGCGTCGTAGGATATAATATCCGATAATAACCCTTCCTATATAACTATGTAAGTCCTATTTAATCCGTCGACTAAATAAGTTAAATAGTTATTTAGATCGGGTGTATTAGCGCTACACATCCGTGACTAACACAAATAGTCAACGAAATAAAGTGGGCGAACTTGGATTTAAGTGCCTGTAAATATCTTATAACTCGCAACGTCTC
>LBNU01017214.1:177668-199650 GCA_014162995.1 Artemisia annua | reverse complement strand
TCAAACTCGTAAATCTTCTAAAACCAAGAAATATTAGAGGTGGTGAGGGTGTGTACGGCGGCGGTGATGATTAAAACGAGGGTTGGGGTTCGTTTCGTGGCGCGTGAACTACACCAAAAGGAAGATCGGGATGTAGGGATTAAATTGGTGGTGTTATTTTGTTGGTGAGGGTGGCGGTGTCGCGGTGGTGGCCGGCCAAAGAGGTGGCGGCTAGGGTTTATAGAGAGAGAGAAATGAGAGTGTAGGTGATGGGTGTGTGTGTGTGTGTCGTGTGTTGTGGGAACCAGGAAGACCACAAGGACCAATTTATGTATACTCTTTAAAAAATATATATATACTAATAATAATAATAATAATAATAATAATAATAATAGTTTTAATAGGGTTGGGTATGGTGGCTAGTCATAACGAGCAAGACCAAACCCGTAACTCTTTTCAAAAGCTCTCGACTTTCTCAAACCAAGCTCGTTCCGAAAATGTAAAATCCCATGATACGTTCAATAAATACGTAAACCAAACCATACGTTCAAAACATTTAAATTCGTTAGGTTATCCTAGTGCCGGAGTCAACGTAGTGCCTAATAATGCTTTCCAAAAATAAATCATCACATATATTCCATATTAAATTTAAAATTCCAATTCAAGTTCCATAGAAACCACGAATTTCAAAATCACGATTCAAAGTTTACAAACTTATCGCGAATAGACTTATAATTATTTCAAAGTCATTAAATTTAAAGTAATGCGGGTTTTTAAATAGCTCCCTATTTTGCCAGTTGTCACACTGGACCTGATGGTATTGATTTGGACATGTGGAATGATGGGATTTTTCTGCACGAACCTTTAAGATACGAGGATGGTGTGATTTTAAAGATGTATGTGGCAAGGCTGTCGTATGAGGAGCTAAGAGGGTTGATCAAGAAATCACTTATGGCTATGCATATGTTTGGTATGTATTATAGACTCCCTGAGTGTGATTTAGAGCATGGTCTAGTGAAAATAGAAAATGACATTGATTTGATTCACATGTATGACCTTTCCAAAAAGCATGGTGGAATAGAGATGTACATTGACCATTGTGACATTGACCTGACCAAACATTTAGCACCCCCTGACCCTAGTATATTAAGTGATGGAACATCTGCTAAAAGGACAACCCCTAGGAAAAGGCATTGCAATGTTTTTACAGAGGAAGAAATGATACATTGGGCTGAAGAGGAGGTGGTTGATAATGGTAAGGGTACTGATGTTGGTAAAGGGAAAGGTGTTGGGTCTGTTAGTAGTCAGAATGATAAGGATAAGGGCAAAGGAAAAGAGATATTGACAGGTAGTAGTAGTGAGAGTGATGGGATGCTTTCTAGTGAATCTGATGCTTCTGATGACAGTGACTATTCTAACAAGTCCTTTGATTATCTAAGTCCTGGTGAAGAAGAGCTTATTCAACTTAGAACTAGGAAAGCCAATAGAACTAAGGAAAGATCAATACCTATACCAGACATGACTGCTAATCCTAGTAGGACTAGACCAAATATGTCAAACAGAAGTGAAGTTTTAGTTGAGCATGATGACTTCTTGTCTGAGTTGGTAAGTAAATTGAAGGGAGATGATCCTGATGCAAACTTGCAAGACCCTTTTGTTGGTGTTGAATTAACTCAAGACAAGTATCCAGTTCATGATACTTCAACTCATTGGAAATTGAAGGAGCCAAAGGTAACTATATATACTTATTTATACCATTTATATACATATGACTTGAATTATGTATGCATTTAGTTTGGACTCACTACTGTTTTATATTGTGACAGCTTAAAGAAAAGTATGAGAGTGCTGCACAATTGAAAGAATGCATCACATACTATGCATTATCCAATGGTTATTCAATATGGTATGAAAGGACTGCCAAAGACAAGATCATTGCAGTCTGTGGACAAAGAAAACCAAAACTCAAAGAACCTGAGCTAGGCAAACAAAGGAAGCAAGTCAGGTACCCTAGTGTATGTAGAGAAGAAACTCCTAAGTGTAGTTATAGGTTGTATGCTAGGTGGATGAATAGTGAGCAAAGCTTCCAAGTTATATCTTTAATACCTGAACACACTTGTGTTAGAAATTTTGAGTTTGGTTCATTAATTGATTATAAGTGGCTTGCTAAACATTTTGGTGATAAAATTAGAAAGAATCCAGAGATTAAGTTAAGAGAAATAGCTGATTTAGTCAAGAAGAAGTATAATTGTACTGTTACACCTAATCAGTGCAGAGCTGCAAAAACTTTGGCCTTAACAGAGTATGAGAAAACTCTAGAGGAACACTATGCCTTAATTAGGTCATATGGCAAAGAGCTATTGGATAGTAATCCAGGCTCTACAGTTAAATTAGGAGTGACAAATACTGATGGCAAGACCTTATTTGATAGATTTTATGTATGTTTTGCTGGGTTAAAGGAAGGGTTTAAGAATGGTTGTAGAAGGGTAATTGCATTGGATGGGTGTTTCCTAAAGAAACCTAATCAGGGTGAGATTTTGACTGCCATAGGAAGAGACGGTAACAATCATATTTATCCTATTTGTTGGGCAGTGGTTAGTGTAGAAAACAAAGATAACTGGTCTTGGTTTTTGGAATTATTAGGAGATGACATAGACATGCCAACTGGCCAGGGTCTTACACTAATGTCTGATCAGCACAAAGGATTAATTGAGGCTGTCAAACAAGTTATGCCAGATGCTGAGCACAGACAATGTGCTAGGCATATATATGAAAACTTTAAGAAGCAGTTTAGTGGTCTTGAATTTAGGAACTTGTTCTGGGCAGCATCCAAAGCTTCTTATCCACAGAGGTTCAATAAGATCATGGACAAAATCAAAGAAGCAAACCCTCTTGCACACAAGTTCTTGATGGATAAAAACCCCAAAACCTGGTCTAGGGCCTTTTTTGAGCTTGACAGAGGGTGTGAAGCTGTGGAAAATGGATTTAGTGAGTGTTTTAACTCTGTCTTGGTGACTGTTAGAGACAAACCACTTTTGACAATGTTGGAGGCAATGAGGGTCATAGTGCTTGAAAGAATGAACATTATGAGGAAGATTTCTGCTAAGTGGACTGATGATGTATGTCCATCCATAAAGAAAAGACTTGACTTACAAAGGAGTCACTTAAGGTATGAAGTTAATTACATTTATCTTTTATCTGTTTTTATTTTTTTGTCAAGTACTAATTATATTACAATTGTAGGTTCTGGCATGTAATTCCAACTGGTGGTAATGGATATGAAGTGAGATCAGGAATTCAAGCTTTTAAAGTGGACATTTCTGAGAGGACATGTAGTTGTAGACTATGGCAGCTATCTGGGCTACCATGTATACATGCCACCTGTGCTATTTTCAAGATAAACATGCTGCCTGAAGAGTTTGTTCCAAACTGGTTTAGGAAGGAGATGTATTATGCTACATACCATAATTACCTTAGCCCAGTTGGTGGAATTGATTTTTGGCCAGACCAAAGCCAATATTCCACAGTTTTACCTCCAAAGCCTCAGAAGATGCCAGGAAGGCCAAGAAAGAAGCGAATCAGATCTAAGGGTGAAGGTGGATGTGGAATAAGTATGTCTAGGGCAGGGGTTATTATGACTTGTCAAAATTGTCACCAAGTTGGACATAACAAGAAAGGTTGCAAGAACCCAGCTTTTCCAAAACCATTTGTGCCAAAGAGAAGAGCTGGTAGGAAGCTCAGCCAACAATGCTATGAACATTAGCCAAATCTGTTCATGGTGTAGGAAGCTCAGCCAACAATGCTGTGAACATAGATTAGGTTATGCTTTCAGTTTATGTAACTAAGTAACTTTATATTGCCATCTTTTGTGTAGTAACTTTGGCAATTCAAAACTTGCAAATATGCAGATAACTATCTTTGGATGCTAATTAACTTTAGATTGCCAGCTTTTGTTTATTATTTTGGGCAATCAAACTCTATTAAGTGGTATGTAAAATATTTGACTTTATAAAGTCAAATATCCATTTTAATGCATTAAAATGCCATTGTGTTAGGCATATTTGGACCATACATTGAAAATCTCTTTAGGTTTACTGTTTTTTTCATAGCTTCACTGTTTTTTTCTAAGGCCTGCGATTCTGCAGATTCCTATAATCTTTGACTGCTTTTGCTGGTGTTGATACCAAAAAATGTGACTTGAATTTACCCTATATAGCACCCCTTAAGCAGCAACACAAACACACCAAACCATTACCTACTTCTGCTAAGAGAATTGCAACCATGTATTCCAACAAAAAAAAGGTTTGTCTAGTTCATATGCATTCTCAAATCTGGAAACCCCCATAATGTCATCTGCATTCTCATATCTTGAATTAACCCAACTTTTTTTTTTCTGTGTGCAGAGATCATCTACATTTCAAGTAGTGACACAAGTTCTGAACCTGTGCAATATCAGATGTCATGGCCAGAGTACTTTCCCAACTTTGATCCATCTAGCTCAGATGATGATGTTCCATCATATCAACCAAAGATTGATCCAAAGTCCAAAACAGGTGATGCTAGCAAGCTACCAACTGAAAAACAGCTTGAAAAGAAAGCTTTTAAGGAGAGGATTACGGTGCTAGGGCTTCCCAACAAAGCCATGTGTGAAGATTATGGTATCAAACCATTTGCTCCTAAAGTACCAAAGGATGCAGCAGAGGGCTCAAAGGGGAAAGGAAAAAGATTCATGGGTTAGTTGTCTTTGACTTTCTAAAGTCAACATTATCTATGGCTACAATGCTCTTTAATAAAAACTGTTGTAACAGTGTAGGACCTATGTTATTAGACTTTCCAAAGTCAATTTTCAAAATTATGATATCTATGGTTACTACAATCTACAATTATTAGAAACTAAATTGTGCAACAAAAAGATAGTTATCAACTGCCATTGTTTATACCATGCAAAACAGCAAATTTTTCATTGCTTTACAAAGGATTGACTTTATGGAGTCAAAGTCCATTACACTTGCCTACTAAACCACTAAATACTAACACTTCTAGACATCATAAAACTAAACCAGCTTCATGCTTTCATTCCAAATACTACACAGAAGACAATCAAAATCCCAATCAAAATCAGAAACAACTTGTCATACNTCTGGTAATGGTGTGGGTGGGTCTGAAAGTGGTTTGGGTAATGCTAGTGGTGTGGGTGGGTCTGGTAGAGGGTCTGGTAATGCTAGTGGTGTTGCTTGCTCTGGAAGTGGTTTAAGGGGTACTGGTAGTGGTATGGGTGGGTCTGGAAATGGTTTGGGTAATGCTAGTGGTGTGGGTGGGTCTGGAAATGGTTTAAGGGGTAATGATAGTGGTGAGGGTGGGTCTGGTAGTGGGTTAAGGGGTAATGATAGTGGTGAGGGTGGGTCTGGTAGTGGTGTTGTTGGTTCTGGGCCAATTAAGGGCCATCATATTCCTGGTTTAAGCTTTTCACCTCCAAATAAAAGGGCATTCAACAGGTATGGTGGTGTTAGATTTGCAACAGGTCCACCTACAGTTAGGAGGGTTAATCCAATTGTCCAAAGAGGCTGGCGACACTGGTTTGGTGATGATGCTAACTATGGAAGTCAAGCAAGTGTCAATGAGGGTGTCCAAGAAAGTCAAACAGAGATGGATGTGCCAACTCAAGATGAAATCCCAAGTCAGGCTACAAATGAAGAAGTCCAGATACCTCAAGAAGTTCAACCACTAAATGTGCAACTACCAGTGCAAAGAAGGTTACCAAGCCAAAGAATCTTACAAAGAAAATTATCCAAATCTGTTCATGGTGTAGGAAGCTCAGCCAACAATGCTATGAACATAGATTAGGTTATGCTTTCAGTTTATGTAACTAAGTAACTTTATATTGCCATCTTTTGTGTAGTAACTTTGGCAATTCAAAACTTGCAAATATGCAGATAACTATCTTAGGATGCTAATTAACTTTAGATTGCCAGCTTTTGTTTATTATTTTGGGCAATCAAACTCTATTAAGTGGTATGTAAAATATTTGACTTTATAAAGTCAAATATCCATTTTAATGCATTAAAATGCCATTGTGTTAGGCATATTTGGAACATACATTGAGAATCTCTTTAGGTTTACTGTTTCTTTCATAGCTTCACTGTTTTTTTCTAAGGCCTGCAATTCTGCAGATTCCTATAATCTTTGACTGCTTTTGCTGGTGTTGATACCAAAAAATGTGACTTGAATTTACCCTATATAGCACCCCTTAAGCAGCAACACAAACACACCAAACCATTACCTACTTCTGCTAAGAGAATTGCAACCATGTCTTCCAACAAAAAAAAAGGTTTGTCTAGTTCATATGCATTCTCAAATCTGGAAACCCCCATAATGTCATATGCATTCTCATATCTTGAATTAACCCAACTTTTTTTTTCCTTCTGTGTGCAGAGATCATCTACATTTCAAGTAGTGACACAAGTTCTGAACCTGTGCAATATCAGATGTCATGGTCAGAGTACTTTCCCAACTTTGATCCATCTAGCTCAGATGATGATGTTCCATCATATCAACCAAAGATTGATCCAAAGTCTAAAACAGGTGATGCTAGCAAGCTACCAACTGAAAAACAGCTTCAAAAGAAAGCTTTTAAGGAGAGGATTAAGGTGCTAGGGCTTCCCAACAAAGCCATGTGTGAAGAGTATGGTATCAAACCATTTGCTCCTAAAGTACCAAAGGATGCAGCAGAGGGCTCAAAGGGGAAAGGAAAAAGATTCATGGGTTAGTTGTCTTTGACTTTCTAAAGTCAACATTATCTATGGCTACAATGCTCTTCAATAAAAACTGTTGTAACAGTGTAGGACCTATGTTATTAGACTTTCCAAAGTCAATTTTCAAAATTATGATATCTATGGTTACTACAATCTACAATTATTAGAAACTAAATTGTGCAACAAAAAGATAGTTATGAACTGCCATTGTTTATACCATGCAAAACAGCAAATTTTTCATTGCTTTACAAAGGATTGACTTTATGGAGTCAAAGTCCATTACACTTGCCTACTAAACCACTAAATACTAACACTTCTAGACATCATAAAACTAAACCAGCTTCATGCTTTCATTCCAAATACTACACAGAAGACAATCAAAATCCCAATCAAAATCAGAAACAACTTGTCATATAATTGTAGCTTTGCCTTGGTGCAAGTCAATTCATCAGCCAATAAATTCTTTTCCATAGTCAGAACATGGATTTGTTCTTGCATCTCATTCCTTTGAACCCCTCTCTTCCCCTTCTGATGCTCTTCCCATAGCAAATCCCTATAATAATCACTAGGTAAGTCTTCATCAAAAAACTCATAATACCCACACTTAGGGCCTGAATATTTGGGACAAGAAATGAAACGTTTGCCTGGATTCTCCCTAGTCCATGCCGTTTTCACTGTCATTGCAAGACCACATCCACAGTAAGGTTTAACATACTTTCCCATAACTCTTGGTGTGCCAGGAGCATAATTAGCCATGACCTTATTATCAATTTTGGGTGATTTGTTATGTTAACTGATTAGGGTAAACGAATTGTGATTAACGAATTTTGTGTGTTGTGGATTTTAGGGTTCATGTGAATTGGGGGGGAAATAATTTTGGGGGAGGGTTTTTTTTAACGTTATAAGCAACAGTTTGTGGGGACGTTTGTTAACGTTATATAAAAAGACAAAAAACAAAGTCACGTGTTCCTCACGTGCCCTACCAGAAAACGGGCTAACCATTAATCACCCCGTTTAGTCACATAATAGGATGGATTAGGCAGTTTAATACACACATTAGCAAAAAAAAAAGTTCATTACACAACATAGTAAAAGGTGGCAAGTTCAATACATTTACAAACAATTATCCCAAATAGTTAGGTACCTTAAATTGAAATTGAACATAAGTTTAGTACACTTTTACGCTATTTGCCCAATCCAATAACTATCACTACAGTTCAGTTGCTCTCGGGAGTACCAGTGTCTTTTTAATGCGCACATTAAATCTTCACAAATGACCTAAAATTAGTGGTAGTGGTCCACAGGTACGTCTATTTTATGAATGAATAGTGTAATTTGTTTTTAAAACTGAATTTTTATCACTCAAATCAATTGTTGTACATACCCAAAGTACTACAGCGTGTATACATGTGGAGAACGAGAATAATGGGCAATCAAAATAAGCTAATAAGAAACCAAAGATTAGTGCAGCTAACAAAAAGCCAATGGAATTTTGTAAATATATTATGGTTCCGTTTTGAACTTGCAGTATAGGTTACGAAATCTCCGATTTAACTAGCTTGAAGGTAACTGAAATCATTCTTGACTATTATATTTACTTTTTCTTTCTAAATTTCAGGTATTAGCAGGCTGGATTGTCATTATTATTATTTAAACCCTTTTTTGCAAATAGCGTTCAGTTTGATAATAATCAAACTATTGACTACAGCCAGCTGCTGCTACAAACTCTTCACTGGCGTTTGGAGGTAATGCAAAGATTCCCACCAAAAAGCCAATCGTTGGACAAAAGAAACCATTGGAAGCACCTGTTAATGCACTAAGGTAGTTTGATTTTGGCACTCTAAATATTCCTGTCAAAACATAGTTTGACTTTGCTCTGATCTTTCGTATAGTTAACCTTGGTTTTCTTTGTAAAAACCATTAAGAAACAAAAAGTAATTGGAGCATTTGCAGATCAAAGTATTGAGCAATTTAATAAGGTAACTGCTGTCAGTGGAGTGAATCTCAAGGTATTTTTTCCCCATTATTAGGATGCTGCATAATATATTTATCATGAAAGTGTTTCTTTGATTTCAGTTTTGGATCATTAATGAAAATCTTCATTCAGTGACATCACAGTTAGATCAACTTAGAGAGTTAGAGGTGTATGCTTTCAAGTGGCTAATAATCGAGCTAAGCCTATAAGAAACCAAAATGATTTACCATTGTATCTCACTTAGCAACGGTCTTGAGTCAAGGGAACCAACAGGAACCAACAAGTTCAGAGACCAGAGATCATGGTGAAAACCTAGCCGAACCCATGAAAGTTCCGCAACAACTTTTAGATGATGAAACACGTGCTCTTGAGGTATTTTATCATCACTATTTGTTTTACAAATTCAATGTTGTTAGAGGTGGTATATCAAACCCTTTAACTTACTAATAGGTTGATTTGGGTTATGTTGTAGGAGTATATCTAACGGGCGAGATGGGGAAATTAAAAAATTACAGGCTAAAAATGTTATGGGTCAAATATGTCAAAGAGGTTCAAAGTTGTCCAATGTATTGTTTTAAGGCATAAATCCTCATAAGTCACAAATTGCTCTATTTAACTAATTAGTAAACAAACTTGAACAAAAACTGATTCTGGCCAACCCGACCCGTACACAAAATTTACATGTTTTGACCCGAACCCTTTTTAACCTGCCACCTCTATATTGTACGATTCATGGTTGAGCAACTTAACTTGGTTAAAGTTGAGTTGTCAAGTCTTCTTGATGCTGCATGTTAAAAATTTGACCAGAGACTGTTCTTACTTACATTTAGAATCTGATTGAGTCTAAAACTTTAGACTTATATTATATAATGATTATGGAACATTTTAGCACATTATGACATGAAGGATGGCAATATGGTAGAATATGCTCAGAATTCTTTGCTCTCGAAAGAATCAGAATGGCACAGGCGTCAACTCAAGGTCCTAACTATATCTGTTATACCCAATTCATTGTATTTACACATTTGGTTTATGAATTCTCATTTGTAGATTTTGATCAATGTAGGTTGCAAAAAGAACCAATGTTCCTAGGTTGAATAAATTCAGAGCGAGGCGTCCGAGCCCATATGGATTTCCCTTCATATGGCTTCCTTGAGCTGCAGCATGTAAAGTGGAAGATGATCAAGGCACTGAAGAAGTTCTGTTTTGGGCGATAACCAGGCTGATATGAAGACATCATATTCATATAATTGTCTAAATTACAATGTATTGACTACAAAGAAAGTTGTGTGTGACTTTTAGCTAAACTTATGTTTGAAATCCATCTTTTAAAATTTAATTAAGGTATTATTTTATTGGATTTTTTGCGATCCACCTTTATCGAGTAGAGTAATATAAGCTATTTTCAGTTACGTCCTCATGTTATGATGCTTTACTGTTATTTACTGATTTACAGTTTCAAGGAAGAATTACTTATAGCGGCTGTTTGGTATTGCTAATTTGAACTGGTAATTATATAAGGGTTGTTTGGCATAGCTTATTCATACTTACATTAATCTTTATAGGGACCCATATGGCGTTTGGAAAAGCCATACAATCTATACAAGCTTCAGTCAGCGAAAAGGCTCAAAATGAGATAGACGAGCTCATGAGAACACAACTAAAAGGCGCATTAAGAGCATACCTGAAGGCTGAAAATGTAAAAGAGGGTGCGGGGTCTGTCATGTGGCAGGCGGCCTAGAATGCGAAAGAGGGCAGTAAAGGGATGATGGAGTGAGCTAACGAGAAAAAGAAAAAGGGTACGAAGCAACGAAAGTGAAAGCATGCAAGGGTTTAGAGGCTACAAAAGAGGCAATGGGCAAGAAGTACAATGAGTCTGCTACCCCGAAAAGGCTTCAATTATTTCGAGAAAGGCCAACGATTTGCTGCAGCAACAAGAGTGTAAGTAGTTTCCTCAAGTGTTGGGAACTTTTTGTGTTACCTCATGGTAACTTATTCCTTTCTGTAGGACCAAAACAGGAACATCCTTGAGTTCAAGAATGCCGTGATAGACATTTGCTTCTATTTGCATGGAGTTGCGCGCGTCGCTGCAAAAACGAAACGTGGCCCCATAAAAGTGTTGAAAGGTTAAACCCCGTGAGGATAACTTTATTATTCATGCAATATTTATAGAGATTACATAACAAAACCCTAAACCATGATGGACCGAAAGCCCACAATCGGGCTTGGGCCAACTAACATAACATACCTATCTAATACCCTGCAGCAGTCCGAGCGACGAAATCGCTAAAGCTCGAGACTGGAGCAACAAACTTTAAAACAAAACTGAAGAAAAAAGATAACAATTGATGAAGAATTCCAACAACATCCGGAGCAAGGTCTTCATAATGCAGCGAAAGCATATTTTGTTTCTTCTCTTCTTTGACAAATACATGCAACAAAAGCGAAAAGTATAAGCGGCGGCCATGGTTGCCGACAATTGCATTTTTTGTATGAATGGTGATTGGATATATGTGATGATTGGATATATGGTGATATATGCCTAATAGATATTACGTGTGAATGATGTAGCGGCAGAAACCAATAAAAAATGAAAAGGAAATATGATGTAATATTAGGGTTTAATTAGGAGATAGGTAGGTGTGACGGGGTGGTACAGAAGTGGCGGCTTGATGATCGAGTAGGTCTCAAGATCATACCTTCTCTAATACCATGTTGAAATGTAACACCCCAACCCGACAAGGATCAAAATGTCACATTATGGTGCCAAATCAGAACATACAACGCAAGCGGAAGACTTATAAACATAAAGTTACAAAGGATATTCTAAGGATACAAAAGAAATACTAACTCTATACAAAAATGAGAATACAAATCCAAATCAATAATCTAATCGAGTCCAAGTCCAAGTCTAATCCAGATGTAATGGGCTTTTAATCATCGAGGTAGTCCACTAACGCTCCTAGCACTCTTCACCCAAACCCAGCTTCCAACCTAAAACCTGCCGCAGGAAAGGAAATGCGGCTGAGCTTAAAAAGCCCAGTGAACAGATATATAACAAAGCAAACGGATAAACGAAACGTATATAAGTGTGAGAAACAGGACATCATAAGCTTCTGCTGAAAGGAATATCATCTGTCAAATGCATAAGAGATCAACAATCAACTGCACCAATATCAAAATCATAGAGGAACGAAGCATCGTAGAGATATCAACGTAAGCATAATCATAAGAGAATGATGAGCACGTATGAACAAAGGCGTGTCTACCAGAGTCACTCGAATAGACACATAGAAATATGGAAAGCCACGAGCCGACCTACCCGAGACACTCGAATAGGTCTCATACATACATACATAATCAATAACCACATATCAAAGGATACGGAGACGGGAGACATCTCGGTACCACATGGAGGAGCGACCTCCCAAACGTGAAGGAGTATAGAGCACATACCCAGTTCACCATACATATAACCATATCATAACCATACATAAACATAAGTGCTAGGATGCATCCATACGCCCCCCATACATACATACATAAACATACATGCACCCTGCTCGCAGGACAGGTATACACATATCATAAATGGCCAGGAGATCTCATAATCATAATCATATCATACAAAGTGGGGACGCCGTGGATCAATCACACCTCCACAGAAAGTGTCATGCCATCGGTGCCTCGATGACACGCCCATGGTACCTCCATGAGTAGTTAAAAACTCGGGCATAAGAAGGAACGAAGCATACATACATACATACATATAATCATAGCAACATATCCGAATCATAGCATATCATAGTCATAATCAGAGGAGTATCAATGAATGTGAATCGTATGCCAAATAGATCATATCAATGGAATCATAAAGAACGAATCAAAGCATAAGGGAACATAGCAATGGCTCAGAATATCATATCAAGGAATCATATCCCGAATCATATCAAAGAAATCATAGCATAGGTCGATGATCAAAAGAGAATCATGAGAAGTCCCAACTGAAAAGAGGAAGAAAATCTGTGCAAACGAAGAATGTTAAAAAGGAGAGACTGAATATCCGTACCTTAACGCAAATGAAAGGAAAGCAAACAAATGAAAGGGGAAACAAAGTCACGTCTTCCTCAACGAATCTACACGAATTAAAACCATTTATGATGTTTCGTACTTTATAGTTACTTGTTATATAGAGTCTTATTCCGATATATACGCATTCAAATATTCAAATTTTAATAAAACGACAACTAGTAAGTTCGGTCCATAAATAACTCCGAAGTGTCGTTATCGTACATTAAACTTAATATTGTTAAACATTTTATGTATGCAAGATCTACTGTTTTCATTTTTATTAGACATGCATAATATACAATTAAGCTAATTGTACATGCCTTCGTAAAATACATGGATTGATTTCCAAATTTTAGTACAAGTTAACATGCACTTACAATTGCAATTATATAGTTTATAAACTGGGTGTTCATACACATGAACCATATTCTAAACTCCTTTATAAACATTATCTTTAGTTCATATTAGAAAACTCCAAAATCTTTGCTAATATTATTAATACGCTAAAGTTCATTATATCCGCTGTTAAATTGTATCATTATATTTTTCATGGTCATGTTCCTCGTGACTAAGCAAGATCGGGTAGGACAGAAACGGTCCAAACTCGAGATCGAACATGCACATGAGTAGTTACAGGTTTTATTTTCTTAGATTCGTTCGCTCCATTACCGATTTAACCTACTACCCATGTATGATTTCAATTTACCATAACAGTGGTGCATGATCATGTGTCAACACTCATGCATAATCATGGTTTAATGGTCATTCTTTAATATTTGCAACTAAGAATAAGGACTTGCATGTGGCGCATGCAACATGAATTTGACGTAACAAAAATGGTGATTCTTAATATATGAAATCTCATGACCAACCTATTAGCACACAATTCTAATATTTAGGAGTAACATATGATTATCGTACAAGGTATATTATGGATCAAGAGTTACCTTTTAAACATCTCAAAGACGGATCGTAAGTATGACATGAAACAAATGTCTGCTCAAAACTCAACCCGCCCTGATCGAACCCACAACTCGAATGGTCACGTAGAGTTAACCGTATCAATCGCGAACCAAACTCTTAACCAACATGATGAACATACAGTCTAACCGCGAGACGCGCCTTGGTACCAAAGAGAAACTCAATATGACAACTAAAGAAAGCAGCCAACTAGAAACTATATTTTACTCCATGTGAAAAGGGCATCATGTTACCGATGGCAGGTTCTCGACAAGGTGGAAAGGGTTTGTTTTAGGTTGATTTTAGATCAACAAGGGCTGGTAGAAACGACATGAAGCTGCTCACGTACACACGACACAAATCAAATATATATAGGGCGCATACTCTTTATTCTTGTATGATTTCATGTGGCTGATTAACGACAAATCATAAGTATTTAACATGATTCTTAACAATTGAAATAGAGATTCCAAAATAGATTTCAAACATGATTATGATCATATTAAGATGATGATCAGGTCCAAGAGATGAGACGGAGGAAACTTATGGTGTACCTTAGGGAATTAACGAGGCAAAAACAAAGGAATAAGGACAATAGGAATCGATCACCACACTCGTCTAATCACCACGAATGGGACAAGCAGCCACAACCTTGATTTTCTTGAGCTTGTGAGGAAGATTGGATTGCCAGGGAACTTTTGTGTGTGTAGTTTAGAATGTCGGTTTGAGAGAAATAATAGAGGCCGACCCTAAAGATTTGTGAAAGGGTGTTTCTTGGTTTGGAAGGTGTATAATACCAAATATTTGTTAGGAGAGAATAAGCGTGATTTTCAAAGGGACATGCACAAGATATTTCAAAAGGATATGCACAAGATATTTGTTGTATTTTAGGAGATATACACTACTTTATTTGGTTCTCATCACAAATCTGAATGCATGTGGGTATGGCGGTTTGGTTTAGGTGTATAGCAACTAGCGAAAGAAAAAGAAATAAAAAAAAAAGAAACGATTTTAGGAATGGTGAATAAAAGATGTTGTCGTTTATTAAGCTTGGAATAATAAAGGAAATGCAACAAATCTTATTAACTTGACTAATCATAGGTTTACTTCGTATAATTATTTATCATCATATAACATATAGTTTATGTATAAATTACTCAGCACATAACTTAGGTTAAGCTTAAAATTTAGTATAAAATGTGAAGCTCGAATTTTTAGGGTTTTACATTGCGTGTTGGAGCCGTACACCAGTTGCACTTGATATACTTATTTGCCTACATCCACCACTCATTTAAGGTGAGTCTATAGTCCCACTTTTTACATGTTTTACAAACTATGTGGGGGGGGGGGATACATGCTACACTTTATGAACATAAGTATTTCACTTCATGTATGCCAACTTGATTATTGCATAAGACCACCGTGCCACTCTATATTATGAAAAGTCCCTTATATCATGAACCTTAGTCACTTGTGAGTGAACGCGAATACTGTGAATAGATCTATTGGTGCTTGACAGGACCATTTGTTCTAGCCGGATTTGGTAGACAAATGAACTTTATTTGAGGAACTAGGAGAAATGGCAAACTCCTACCCAAGGGCCCCTTATATTATGTTGATGTCATTGTAATGACACACATACCACACGTTAAAGTTGAGTTCATGAGACTTATGGCAATATGCATACGAAACCACCTAACTGATTTACTTCTGAAATACTGGGAATGTGTTCAACTATTTTTAACATAAACACTATGGATTCACTCAACAATTTTGTTGACTTTTTAGCATGTTTATCTCAGGTAATTGAAATAAGCTCAGGAGGCATGGAGTGGGCATTTGACCTTGTGTCAATGGTGTAACAAATAAACAGTCACTTTAAAAACTTTAATGTGATGTAATAACTATTAAACATCCTTGCATTTGAATTCAATAATATGAACTTCAAAACGTCTATTTGAGTCGTTTTCTATGATTATGACTGTGATCCTCTACGTAACACCCAAATTAGTCTTCCGCTGTTAAACCAAATTTTTAGGAGTATTACATATTGGCATCAGAGCCCTGGTTATAGAGAACCAAGTGTATTTTCAAACACTGAACTATAACTACACTTTTAATGGACCGGTTACACCACACCACCTTGAGCCCTCCATGCCTACTTAACTACAACATTTGATTAGAAATGTTGCACATATTACATTATGAACTATATGCTAAATGATAGATTAGCAACTTATGTTACTATTAACTGGGTTATTACAATACCATGTCTACTTCCCTGCACCACACCACTTCCTCTTCCGAACTTGAGGTCGAAGACACTGCTTCGTTAGTTGTCCCACCTGTCACTTTTGTACCATTGGTAGTTCCGAATGTACCAATTGGCAACCCCAACTCTCCATCATCCGATGAGAGACTTGTGTCAACATGGCGTTGGTCTCCTGACCCGGGTATGGTAACTCCACCTACTCTTCCACCACCCCCATCCACTCGAGTTTTCCGAGGAAGGAGAGCCAGAATCCTCAAACCCTATGAACCTAAACCATTTATGAGGCCATTTAGACGAACCCCTACCGGCCTCATACACATTCATACTCCTCGTTGGAGGTACCGACGACTGTCACCTAATTCCCCTCTTGATGTCTTCGGATCATGATGCGTGGTTTTGCAACCTTGCAAAAGGTTTTACTTCTCAAGGGATCTTATGAAGCTTGCAATCCCCACCAGGCAGTGTACCTGACCAATGTAGTATAGTGAGTGGCAAGTACCGGGGGATTGATCGTTCTCTCGGGGAATAGTGTCGTTAGGATTGAAAGCTATGTAAACTAGGCCTAAAGGTGAGGGATGATTCTTTTTGTATTTTTTATATTTTATCGAAAGCAAGTAAATTCTCGGGTATTGGAAGAGTGGGCGGAACTAGTTGCTAGTCAACTAACCCAGATAACTACTAATGCAATAAAAATAAATAACAAGAAAATAAAAGTGGTAGGAACTTCTTATAGTGAGAAAACGTGTTTACTTAGATTTCATTACTCCCTATTTATCTTTTATTGATTAATTGATTTGTCACTGCGTGGATGACGGGTTGTGATGCGTGGGTTTCGCAACCTTCGCAGTAGGTTTTACCTCTCAAGGGATCTTGAGAAGCTTGTGATGGATCTAAACACACACCTTGTGTTGTTGATACTTTGAGTAATATTATTAAGCACGCGGAATTTACTTAACAATACTTAGAAGACAGTTTATATGATGTATTGTGAGTGAGTATAGTTGTATGTAACACAAAGCTTCAATATTATTAATGATAATAATTATAAAAGATGTTGTCGTTTATTAAGCTTGGAATAATAAAGGAAATGCAACAAATCTTATTAACTTGACTAATCATAGGTTTACTTCGTATAATTATTTATCATCATATAACATATAGTTTATGTATAAATTACTCAGCACATAACTTAGGTTAAGCTTCAAATTTAGTATAAAATGTGAAGCTCGAATTTTTAGGGTTTTACAACTCTTCCCCTCTTAAAAAGAGAATTTCGTCCACGAAATTGAAGTCGAAAAAAAAATTAGACAGAATCGTGGCAAATCACAAAAGATCGTCACAAATAACCTCACGCTCGGGGAAGTTCTTCCAACAAAATCTTCACAACGGAAATAGTTTCTCATGACTCGATCTTGACAAACTTGGATAGCCCCAGGCTCTCCACAAATCACCAATCGTAACAAATCTAATCCAACGTATGCGAAACAAATGCGTAGTAGATGACAGATGACAGATGATAGTCGAAATCTGACTAGGAGATACACGAAACACATATACCTACGAGGCAAGTACGGAGATAGTACTAAACAATAAATCTTCATCAACTCCTAACAAAATCTTAACGAACAAAGGAACTTGCCAAAGTCGAAGGAGCACAAATCGAATCATCAAACATATCCAGAGTCTCATAAAGAGATGGGTGACAAATTGTACTGATGGTCAACAAGGCACAAATCAGAGTTTCAAAACGTATCGGAAGGCATAACACAATAGGTAGAATAATCGTACGGATAGAATGAATCCAAAGTTTAACGCGTCGCGAATCAAAACTTCCTCAAGTGCCAAAACTTCTGACTAATCTATATCTCTTCTGAAAATGGGAACCAACATGCGATTTTCTGTCACGATCACTGCAGGTATGCCATGTAGCTTGAATAATCTCCTGCCGAAAGAAATATTCGCTAATTTTCCAAGCAAGCCGTCCTAGTCGATGCCCCACTGCAACTTTATTCGTGTTGTCCTTCCGCCTGTGTGTGGAAATCTCCGATGTAGTCACCACCGTCTTCATACCATCCCGTCCAGCTCCAGCTTCAAGAATCTATACATATTAGTACAACTAAGATGAATAGAGTTGATAGATCTGTGTGCTTCACTTCAAACTGCTTCCTTCCATCGTATAAATTCAACACCGAAAACGAAGATGATTCTCGTGTCTCTTTCGTCTCTGAACATATCAAAATGTCATACAATGACAATTTGTCCAAATATTCATGAAAGACACAATTATCAATTTCATAGAAAAGGCCGAAGTAGTAACCAATACAATTGGCATCACCACACTCATAAAAGATGGTATGAATGCGAAAAGGGATTTCTAAGAATATCTCACTCTTCACACAAGGCATGACACGATTCAGGTTCCAGAACCCAATCCACCACTTCATGCCATCATCATTCTTCTCCACAAATACAATAGAAGCACATCAAGGATACACGGTGGACATTCCAAGCCATCCAAATAACTCTCGAGGTTAGTTTCATCAAATGAAGTATCTACACAACCGTGAGGTATTAATGTATGGGTTTTAGAACAACTTCAGTGGGAACTGCTTAGCAGAAACAACACTTCCTGATGAAACACACTATAACCATTATTGAGTCAGGGTGTTCAGGGACCAAATAGGTGTATACTCCATACCTCCAAACCCATTATCAGGTGTGAACTTATCCCTTAAGTGCACTAAATTTTCCAACAGTTTAAACTACTCGTACGTAGTATTTATTTTTCTTAAACTCAAACAAGGAAGATGTAAAGAAAAGTCGATATTAAATATTTGAAAATAGAATAAAAAATCCTTTTTTGTAAGACTGAAAAGTTCAGATATAATAATCTTTTGTGAAGAAGTGTTGACACACATAATCTCAGGTTTGACATTTTCAACATCTTGAAAAAACTCTCTTTGCAGTTGGCACTTACTCAACATCATCTTTCGTTAAGAAGTTTTCACACACATAATCTTTTTTTGAGATACATTCTAGTGTTCGTCTTCTCATATCCGCGCAAGTGGACAATTATAACTGGATTCTCATAAGTCAGTAATTCAAGGTAGGCATGTGCAGGTAAAATAATGAACAAATGATCAAAATGGCCAAGTCAGGGCCGATATGATACAGCTATATAACCAGGTCCACACGTTTGGCAAATCATGAGTTGAGCTCATGTTTAGAATGTTGTTTTCACCATCAAATGTTTAGCTTTGCAAGCTGCTTGAGGTTTTTTATTTTTATTTTTATTTTTATTTTATTTTTTTGAACGGAAAAATAAATAAATAAATAAATGAAACGATAAAGTAAAAATAGTTTATTTTAAGGATGAATTTAATATCTTCCATTACTTTAATTAGGGACGGAGCCAGGGAGTTCCCTCGGGTGCCCGTGCACCACATGGATTTTTTCAATGTAGTATTAATTTTTGAAAAAAACATCAATTTTTTCTGAAGTCATTTTAAATGCACTCGGTCCATCGAAATATGTTTCTAGTATTATTGTTCAATGTTTTTTGTGCACGCGGTCATCTTTAGCCCTGGCTCCGTCCCTGACTTTAATGATTAATTTCATATATATTTAACTACAATGATTTAGTGCATAATATACATACTACATCACCTAATATATCCCATTATTTGATACGAGTTGACATGGTTCAAGGTCAATAGTTATTTCTTAGTATTGCCATGATGTGTGCATTATTTTAGGCTAGTGATATTCATGTTTCTATTTCCATGCAAGTTACTATTTCTTACGCTAGTGGGTCAAGTAATTAGATAGTAGTTTCATGCATCTTCTATTATATAAATGTAATCTTGACATGAGTAGTAACATAGAAGAAAAAGAATGAGAAGTTAGATCAAGAGTTCTTAATTAAGTTGTTAGTTTAATTATTGTTTTAGGAGAGTTATTATCTCAAATCGATCTATACCGATGGTGCTTTCATTTCTTTGTACTATGCCTCTATCAATCAAAGTGTCCATGGCCTTCATGGCCAAGAACCTCGCGAAACTTATCGCTACCAACACCTCACATAATGAACAACTAGCCGCATCACACGCCAAACTAAAACTTACTAATAAAAAACTTGCAGCCCACAATGAACTGCTATCCGCTCTCTATGGCTCCGATTTTCACCACCTAATCACCTATTACCAAGATAGAAAACAATGTCGCATCACAATCTCAAACAATACCCCATTCCAGATTGCCCGCTCTGCTTACCAACCCGGTTTCAGCCCGCTACCCAACCTACCTTCTGCCATATCTATTAAAAATATGCATTCCTTTAGTAATATGAAGTTTCCTCAGTTCCCCCTAGCGCTCTCGCCGCCCTCATCAAGGAGATGTTAGCCATATCTTCCCTTTTGGAAACACTTAATTCCTCTTCGACACCAATTAATTATGTCATCCACCAAAATTGGTTTTTCTCCAAACTGAACTGGAACCACCTTGGAAGCCACATGACACGATGTACAAGCCATGAGCCTTGAGGACAAGACAGGTGGGGAGTATTGATACGAGTTAACATGAGAATTAAACCAACAACTTCTAATTTGATGATCACACACATACTATACAAAAAAATCAAGGACCCATTATTCGTACTAATATACAATCGTTTTTTAGGCAAATGTGGTTACTGATTGTTTAGCCAACTAATTCACGAGCTTTGAGCTCAAAGTCGCACACATACTTAAAACAAGTAAAACCGTAGCTAGTTTTATAAGGTTATGACCATGTAATAGTTGTTTACACCTATATAATTCATACTGATATAGTAACATATGTAGGGATTAAGAAAAAAAAAAATGCGTTCTCCTAATCAAGCATGCATATACATTGTAGCTCACTCCAACCGTATAGTATGAAGGCTACGCCTTTCCCAGCAATGCCAACAACCCCCCTATCTTGATGGTTTTCTCTTTTAGGTGAAGCTTCTGCACCTACATTGATGGTTTTCTCTCTTTCAAGTGTGAGTTTATGTTTAAAAAAGATGTACGTGTGAGTGTTAAAAAATATTTCAAGTTGTATAAGAAAAGATTATAAAATATGAATTTTAAAGTTAGGACAGAACCCTAAGCTCTCATATAATGTAAAAGTGTACATGCATGTTTTATTTTCATTTCAGCGTGTATATTGACGACTTTTGATGCCAAACCAACTCCTTGATGTTTGATATAGACTTATATAATATTATATGAAATATGTTAAATATATATTTTTATATTTGTAAATGAGGACGAAAAACCCAAATTAGTTAGGTGTGTACTTGTTACGCAAGGCATCGTGAAATATGCATTAAGCTGACCCTTGACACATACAATGATCTAATCCCAAAAATCAATGTTTTATTCTAGATTAACAAAAATAATATCGAACTAATACATTGGTCCGTGAATAACAACATTATTTTGAATTTTAATCAAAATTATGACAAACGATGCTATTGTATTGCCAGTATTGGTAGTTCGAAAAAACACCCAATGTTAATGTTAGACATATATATTGACATTATATAATAATTTAACATTATATAATAATTTAACATTATATACATTTATCTGTTGACATGCAGGTTCTATAATAATTTAAGGTAGAAATCATTATTATGTCACAAATCAGTATTTCTAGTCATATATATTGAGCTATCGACATAACTACTGATACGTGTTCTTCTAATTTGCAGCTAGCTGGTATTGTTACTTTGTTGGACCTTGTAATTGCATATGTCTTGAAAGACAAAGGACCAAATGTGTTAAATAGAAACTTAATAACCGCCAAAGTTAGTTAAGTTAGTTATCTGAGAAAAGTCAACAAAATTCTGTATTTGGTGAAGGGTTGTGTCGTTTGGCATATACCTCTTCTAACAAACACAACATTTCTTTCTCAGATAACTAACTTAACTAACTTTGGGCGGTTATT
>LBNU01017214.1:164822-177045 GCA_014162995.1 Artemisia annua | reverse complement strand
AAAGTCAACAAAATTCTGTATTTGGTGAAGGGTTGTGTCGTTTGGCATATACCTCTTCTAACAGACACAACATTTGGGTCATACCCATTCGGTGTCTATAAATAGATTAGCACATGTATCATTTTAGGAGTGTCTCTTTGTAACAATGTAACCACAGATTATGTTGTTAATACAAATCATATTCTTGTCAAATCTTGTGCCTTGTTCATAATTAGATTATGGAAATAAACCTGTGAAACATCCCCTGCATCGATTCTATATACTTCATTACAACGAACACACAGATCAAGCTAGATATACACAATGGACTAGCTAATGTTTAATTTTGACTACACACAACATAACCTTATACCCATATTAGATCCTGGAAAGGCAAGTTTTTCTACATTGAGGATTGGATTGTACCGCGGCCTGCTGAATATTCTGAGCTGTTGTCTGATGACAATAACTTGATAAAAAAATCTTTTAAAGACACTCTTTCTCATCACATAAGACATGCCATGTACCATTGTCTGTCAAAGTATTCTCTTGATGTTCAAACCTTGCATGACCCCATTTTATATATGGCTGGTCTACAAACCTCTTAGAAGAGCAGATTCTATCATCATGCGCTGTACGTGGAAAGGGTATGCCTCTTTCCACTTTTCTTAAATAGACATTCTTTTCTGCTGATATTATATCTTCCGTTCATTTGTTTTGGAGAAATGACCTTTAGAAATTTTGTTGTGTCTAGTAACGATAAGGATTTGAGCTTCATGACTAAGGATTCTCCAAATGGTGGGTGCAGGTTTGGTGTTGGGTCACCCTCGATCTCGGTCAACAATGAGCCGTTTGTGGCTGTTAATACCGAGCCTTTGGCATCAGTGAACCCTGATCAACTGGTTGAGAATGAGGATGCTCAGAGTGATGAGAAGGAATTGGTGCTGGTTAGTGCAAAGGGTATAGCTGATAGGGTGAAGAACATGAACAAAAGTGGTTCGCAGGCTGCATGCGAAAGCATCACCAAAGAGAAAGAATGTTACTCCAACTCCGACCTCAAAGGTGACCCATCAAACGACCTCGAAGCCTTCTACGAAGGCTGGGAAAGCCAAGGCTAAGTCTTCGGCCCCCTTCGAAGTCTATGATGACAATACTCATGATCTTCATGGTAATCTAATTATATGATTCTGTTTGTGTTTTGTCTATGTCTTCCCTCTTCTAAATCCATCTTATGTTTGCTTGTAGGCTTTCTTGATGCCAAAGAGTTACCAAGTGCTGTAGCTTGTCACTTGCTGATCATGTCGAATGTTACTCCTTCAGCCTGGATGGGTTGCCTCGACAACATGAGTATTGACGAGCTATGCGACTTTCATGACATGAGCTATACTAGACAGGTTGTGTAGGACAATGCCTTTAATGAAAGAACCAGGGAATTGCTGAAGACCGTGAAGCAAGCTAGGGATGAGATGGATGTGATGTTGAAGAGGGAGGACATAGATGCTAGTTATAAGGATCTCGATCGAAGCCAAATGTGACGAAGCTCTCAAGGACTTCGATAACTCTAAGATTTTTATACGAGACTTAAATATAATTTCATAAGAAACTTACTATTTTTGAAATTTGTTGACATGTTGTTTGTACAAGGCCCATATAATAAAATGGGCCGGACCTAAGATTCTTACATTTAGGAAATCATAAACTGAGCCCATGTATCTATTGAACGAATAAGTAACAAATACAAATAATTTGGCCTCAACAACATTGATTTTCCGAAAATTTATTGATTGTTATTACTCACTACAAGAATTACAAAGAATACTTTCCCTAATCTTTTTATAATAATAGTATAAATACATAATTAGAAAAAAATAAAAATCAAACAATGTGTTCTTCCTAATTAAGCATATCTACATATATCGATCACCCTGCTCCGACCATGTGGTAAGTAGGCGACGCTTGTTCCAGCAACCCCAACAACCGCCCCACTGCCCTTTAGTCCCAGGTGGCAGCGTGCCTCCTTTTCTATTTGAATTTTCTACATGATCAGCAAAAGTAAATTAGTATACAACACTATTTACATCATTCTGTAAAAAAGAAACACACATTAATTTGCACGTATACAGGATGCTAGTCATTGATCATACGTGTTTGTTGCGAACTTTGGGCTCCTGTATTGGCTTGAAGAAGGTTTCTTCCTTCTGACGAAATAAGGACAAATGCTAAGAGAACAACTAATATTAATGTCACACCATTGATCTTCATTTTTATGCTTGTTTTAATTTGCATATGATGGTAGTGTCTTGCTTTTATTTATACAGAAGGTAGTAATGTTATTGTCAACCTAATGACACGGTTTAACCTACTCCTGATCTCACGTTGAATGTTATTCATGGCTTCATCAAAGTTCTTATGCGCATTAGCTAACATTTGTTCCACATTAGGATGAAGCTGCACGTCATCCAACACATCCTTATCATTGTTCGTAATACCATTATCAGCCCCATGTGACTCATTCACAACATTACCATGTGAAACCAGCTTCACTTGGTTTGTTAGTCGCTCCATGTTAGCTTCACGAGGTGCTTGAGACCCCAATTCGTTAACATTAGAGGACGAATCAGTGTGATCCAAATCCTCCAAAACAACCTGATCTTTACCCTTGTTCACTTTATCAGCCAAAGCATCAACATCTACCCTTGGAACACTAACATCCTTCTTACCAGTCTTAGGACTCAAAAAACCCCTTTCCATCTCTCACCACCACGTAAACAAACCAAAAAAATAATCAAACCAGCAGCAATCATGCGATACCAAGAAATGGAAAGAAAACCCTAATCTTAGCGATTAGGGTTTTTAGCAATTCGAACCAAAACACTAACCTCCCACCATAATAAAGATCGAGCAGTAAGGATATAGAATTAATGAATAGCGATCGAAGAAGAGCACCAAACAAACCTGAAAGAACCCTAACCAACGAGCCCAATAAAACCTTAACCAAGATCCAAGAGATGGAACGATTAAAGTTTATTTAGGTTTAGTGAATCGATTGGGGTTATTTTTTTTGGTCGCCACTTTCGCCAGAGAGGAGAATCGGTTTAGGGTTTTTTACTTGTACATGTAACTTAAAATATACTTGGGGGTGTTTCTTTTTTCCCTTAGCTAAGGGAATGAGTCCACATGGGTCCACACAAGTATTTAATAATATTTCTTTTTTGTGTGGAACCCACTTAAGACACACTAAGAGCCATGAGTCCCATATGGACCCCACTCATCTCTTAGCTAACAAAAAAAATAAACACCCCCTTGGTCTATAGGCCATACAAAAATAAATACATTAATGTTTAGGCAACTTATTGCGATCATATCATAAAACAAAATCACACGAATAATGTAAAGCATTAGTGGAAAATATAGGTGCGAACGATTACCATGATAGAATGTGAAGTGTGAACGTAGAATGCTACAAAAGAGAAAAAAAATGGTTGGTTTGACAATTCTTTGCTCAGATAACGTTGTTAATGATGCATTTGAGTATTATTTCGATTATATGTTTTTCATTTGTCATTTCAAGGAAAATTCTGTGACTGAAGGCGAGTCTATATAGACATAAGATTTAATGGTTTGACAAAGACGCAATGGTTACCTTTAGATACCGTTTCAATATACTTATGACCATGTAAGAATTGTCTACACCTGTATTAATCAAACTAATATAGTTACATATGTAGGGAAAAAAAAGCAGCAAAAATGTGTTCTCCTGATCAAGCATATACATTATAGCTCACACGATCCAACCATATAGTATGAAGGCGACGTCTTTCCCAGCAACGCCAACAACCGCCCCTATCTTGACAGTTTTCTCTTTTCGGTGAAGCTTCTACCTTGATGGTTTTCTCTCTTTCAAGTGTAGGTTTTTGTTTAAAAAAGATGTACGTGTGAGTTTGTAACATGCTTAAAAAATCTTTCAAGTTGTATATGAAAATATTATAAAATATGAATTTTAAACTTAGGACAGAACCCTAATTAAGCTCTCATATCCCGTGAAAGTGTACATGTTTTATTTTAATTTCAGCGTGTATATTGACGAATTTTGTTGCCAAACCAAATCCTTGATGTTTGTTATAGACATAGCATCTGTAAATGGCCGGACACACCCACTAACCACATGCAAATACCATCTGCCCTCGCTGCAACCACAAACACACTAGATTCCTTAAAACTTTTGCAGCAGCCCACAATTACACACACTGAATGTCCCAATATAGAATCAGTAACTATCTTCAACAGAATCACATAAATAGACTTGCTCAAATTTTTCCAGCATGGTTATGAGACTGAAATTACTGTGTAATAATATTCCGAGGATCTCGTAACCATTGTTGCCAATCTATCGCTTTATATTTCTTTGATCTTCTCACTATCCATTCAAAACTCTTGAGTTGGATGTCATGTAGAATCTTATTAACACTCGCAATTTTTTTCCCAAACACACGAGCGTTTCTCTCCTTCCAAATGAAGTATCCGGAAGTCCATATTACCGCTTGCCATATATCCAATAGAGAGGTAGGAACAATAACATTTCCATTATGAGAAAAAATATCCTCAATAGTGAAAACGCTACCGCTCCCCACTTTCCACCACCTAAATAGTTTGGTCCATACACTCATTACTAAATCACAAGTGACTAAACAATGAGCACATGATTCCACACTATCGTTACACGATGCACAAAGAAACGAATCCAAGTCTATGCCTCTTTTGTCTATTTCCACCCGAACCGGAAGTCTACCTTTGCGCGCTCTCCAAACTAAAATATTAACCTTCTTGGGTACTAACTTGTTCCATAGCGTTTCATGACTGCCACTTTCCACTTGAAGAATCCTCTCCTCGATCATACCCGTTAACGTTTTGACTTTGAAGCCGCCTTCAACATCAAGCGCCCATCTCCAACTATCCCTAAAAGTAATAGAAACAACGACATACCGCAAAGCCTCTATTAAATCATCATATTCCCTACAAACCCTACCACTAATGCTTCTACTCCAATCCCATATCCATACCCACCCATTATTTACCCAAGTTCCCTTATCCATTACACTACCCTTTTTCCCTCTATCTAAATGATACAATCTAGGAAATCTATCACAAAGCCTCATATTATCCACCCATCTATCTTCCCAAAATCTAATATCTCTCCCGTTTCCTAATATCCCCAAACACGAAGATGTAAAATCTACGCCCACCCTATCAATCTCAACGCAACACTTCACAATGTCATGCCCGTTTCCTAATATCCCCAAACACGAAGATGTAAAATCTACGCCCACCCTATCAATCTCAACGCAACACTTCAACATGTCATGCCAAACCCCCTCCCACTTCCTTCCCCCTCCAACCCCCCCTAAAGGATCACCTAAACCCCCACAAGCCCCATGAATACTTTTAATAACCTTTACCCATAACCCCCCACCCTCCGTCTTAAATCTCCACAACCATTTGCCCAACAATCCCAAGTTCTTAGCCCTAAGAGATCCCACATTTAACCCACCATCCCCAAAAGAAGCAAGAAACGAGTTCCATTTTACCCAAGAAAGTTTTTTACCCTCCCTAGTTCCACCCAAAAAAAAATTAATGCTCTCAAGATTTTTTAGAACACTCATAGGCACACGAAACATCGAGAAGTAATACAATGGAAAGCTCCCGAGAACCGATTTTACCAATGTTAGACGACCCCCGAACGACATCGTTTTCGCTTTCCAATCAGCCAGACGATTCTTGAATTTCTCCACCACTGGTTTCCACGCATTCACCCGATTCATGTTTTCCCCTATAGGTAAGCCCAAATAGGTGAAGGGGAACTCACCAATGTCGTAACCCATCCAATAAGCTATATCCGTCAATTCCTCATCGCTAACCCCTACACCGTATATTTTGCTTTTGTTGAAGTTTACTCGTAATCCCGATACCTCTTCAAAACATCTAAGAATGCACATAAGTGATCTAGCATTCTCTGTATTCCATTCCCCAAAAAAATGGTATCATCCGCGTATTGTAGATGAGAGACCGTGACATGATACGATCCAACCCTAACACCCCTAGAAATACCCTTATCCACCGCTTCAATTTCAATAGCGTTTAATCCCTCCGCTGCCAGAATAAAAAGAAAAGGTGCTAAGGAGTCACCTTGCCTTACTCCCCTTTCGACCTCGAATTCTTCTGATGGAGAACCGTTGACAAGAATGGACATTGAAGCTGATCGAAGGCATGCATCCACCCAACTACACCATTTGTTCCCGAATCCCATCTTTTTCATGATATTCATCAAGAAGCTCCAATTAATATTGTCGTACGCCTTCTCGAAATCCACTTTGAAAATTAAACTTTTCTTCTTTGTTTGCTTCAGATATGTCATCATCTCGTTTCCTATGATAACCCCGTCAAGAATGTATCTGCCTTTAATAAACGCATTTTGTACATCGCCTACCACATTCCCCACTACTCTTTTTATCCTTTCCGCCAAAATCTTTGTAATAATTTTATAATAGCACCCGATAAGACTAATGGGTCGGTAATCACCCAGGCCTAAAGGATCATTCACCTTAGATATTAAAGTGATAAAAGAAGCGTTACAACCCCTCGATATTTTCATAGATTTCCAGAACCACGTGATCGCCCCTACTAAATCCGTCTTGATTATATCCCAAACTTTCCTAATGAATTTGAAGTTGAAACCGTCATGACCAGGAGCTTTGTCCCCCACACCCACGGATCGCTTCCCAAATTTCTTTTTCGTCGAACCTTCTTTCAAGATTACATGCATCCTCTGCTGATATTTTTTGTACCCTGTTACAGCAAAAACGCGGCCTCGTCTTCGTTCCCTCAGAAAACAAGGTTTTGTAATGTCTAGCCGTCTCTGCTTTGATTATCTTAGGATCTTCGCACCATATTCCGTTCCACCATGAGCCCTCTTATGTTACATTTATTATTCCTTCTTTTCACGTACGAATGAAAAAAATTTGTGTTTTCATCTCCCTCAGTGTCCCATTTCACTCTAGTTTTTTGGCGAAGCATACTTGCGTATTCCTTTTCTTTGTCTTCCCACTGTTTCCTCGCATCCAACCATGTATTTCTTTCACTTTCGTTTAGCGGCCTTTTTTCCGCTTCTAATTCCCATCTCATAGCTTCATTTTTTAGTGCATCTATTTTTTCTACTTGGCCCCCGAATCTTCCTTTTCTCCATATTTTACTTGAAATACATTATAAATAAAATGTAAGAAGATTTTTGTTGAATACCAAAACTAGGTGAAAAACGAGAACAAAATAGCTAGGTGAAAAACGAGAACAAAATAGCATGTTTTCACATATGGTAACTGATAAATTATGGAGTATATTGTCATTTTTATTGTTAAGAAATTCATACGATGTATACATTGGAAATATATCGACACTAATAGTCACTTGAGTTTTATTTAATTTCTTTACTTTGTGGCACCATACTACTTGTACATGTAACTTTTTTTGGGTAAAGGGGAGTAATCCTGCACCCTGGTAAATATATTAACCAAAAAAACTTTTAAGTACAATGGATATGGGTGAAGTCCCACATCTCAGCCCGTTACATAGGCTAGAAGCTTACATAACAAGATACTTCCTAATATCTAAAAACTAGAAATCAAACTACAACTCAATGATAACAAGAACAACGAAATGAATTACTTCCTAGGGCCTTGAAGCTTGGTACCATACATGGCATTAAAAGCATCCAAATTACCGGGAAGATCATACACCTGGTTCGCATAATCATCATAGTCATCATACTCTTGTTCAAACTCTTGTCCCCCACCAAAAATATTGGCAGACTCATCAAATGGGTTGGCAACCTCGTCTTCAGAATCAGACACCACGATTTTTCCCACCTTTGAAAATGGGTTTCCCCTCTTAGTGGCAGAGGTCGACGGGATAGGATTACCATTATCATCCACAAGAGTTGCTCTACCATCAATAAGTAACTTTTCAAGCTTTCCAATTTTTTCAACAATAGGAGTAGAACCCTTACTCAACTCTTCCTCATTAATTTCCATAGTATTACCTGTCTTATTAGACTCATCCTTATTAACTTCAATTGTACTAGCTGTCTTACTAGACTTCTCCGCATTAACTTCCATTGAACTACCAGCATCCACATCCTTGTTGTTATCATTAGACGGAGTACCAAAATCATCCGCATCATCAATATTAAGGGCATCAAACTGATTAGATGTAGAAATCTTCGTGCCACTCGTACTAGGCACATCAGAAGTCCTCTTCTTAGTGCCATCCACCTTCTTAGGTTCAGTTGGAGTCTTCTTAGGTTGATACTGAAACTGCTTACCCACAACTGGTTTAGTAAACCCTCTATTACCCTGAGTTGTAGAACCACCTTGCTTACCTTTCTTTCTATTATTGACAGTCATGAAACCATCATTAACAGACTTAGTAGATTGAACTGGAGGTGCAACGACTTTAGGACAATCACTCAGAGTATGACCAAAGATCTTACAGTTATCACACCGAGGTGGTTTCCATTCGTACTCAACCCGAATCTTCTCAATAGTCGAACCCGAACCATAAAGTAATGGTATCTCAACAGTGAGGCTATCCCGCAACACCTCATCCGACTTCACTTCTATCATGCATCTAGCAAAACTACTACGGCCCCACGATTCCTTGCACATTTGGCTTGTAAAAGCATCTAACCTTTTGGGCGTGCCAATCAGTGTGGCTAGAAGACTGAGGCCATCATCAGAAAACATAGCAAGGGGGACATCATGGAACTTGACCCACACCGGGATGTTAGTCAAATCCTCTTTTAGTAGATTTGTGTTTAACGTCCATGGTTTAAGAATAATAGGAACATTTCTGATCAACCAAGGACCGTTTTCAAGCACCTCATCAACACCTTTCTTCGAAGTGAACTTAAAGAAGAAGAACCCCTTTGCATTCATCATTACCTTTTGCACACCAAACTTAGCCCATGCATTGCGTACATAGTAATCAACAACAGGGAAAGCAAGGCGTTGACCAAGGAAGTAACCGTAGAGAGTATTCTCAAATCTTGTATTCACCTCTTCCACCACTTTCATTGGAACTGAGAGGTCAACATCATCCTTCTTTTTTCTACACTCCAACCTCCGAAAATTAGACGCGTGTTTCTGAGGTTCATTAGAAGTAGCACCCGCATAAGAAGTAGTAGCAACCTTGGGTGCAGCAGGACCAGAAGTTGCACTCTTAATCATAAAACTCGAAGGAGGATTACTTGTTGTATTAACATCATTAGCAACGATCTCACGTTGAATGTTATTCATGGCTTCATCAAAGTTCTTATGCGCATTAGCTAACATTTGTTCCACATTAGGATGAAGCTGCACGTCATCCAACACATCCTTATCATTGTTCGTAATACCATTATCAGCCCCATGTGACTCATTCACAACATTACCATGTGAAACCAGCTTCACTTGGTTTGTTAGTCGCTCCATGTTAGCTTCACGAGGTGCTTGAGACCCCAATTCGTTAACATTAGAGGACGAATCAGTTTGATCCAAATCCTCCAAAACAACCTGATCTTTACCCTTGTTCACTTTATCAGCCAAAGCATCAACATCTACCCTTGGAACACTAACATCCTTCTTACCAGTCTTAGGACTCAAAAAACCCCTTTCCATCTCTCACCACCACGTAAACAAACCAAAAAAATAATCAAACCAGCAGCAATCATGCGATACCAAGAAAAGGAAAGAAAACCCTAATCTTAGCGATTAGGGTTTTTAGCAATTCGAACCAAAACACTAACCTCCCACCATAATAAAGATCGAGCAGTAAGGATATAGAATTAATGAATAGCGATCGAAGAAGAGCACCAAACAAACCTGAAAGAACCCTAACCAACGAGCCCAATAAAACCTTAACCAAGATCCAAGAGATGGAACGATTAAAGTTTATTTAGGTTTAGTGAATCGATTGGGGTTATTTTTTTTGGTCGCCACTTTCGCCAGAGAGGAGAATCGGTTTAGGGTTTTTTACTTGTACATGTAACTTAAAATATACTTGGGGGTGTTTCTTTTTTCCCTTAGCTAAGGGAATGAGTCCACATGGGTCCACACAAGTATTTAATAATATTTCTTTTTTGTGTGGAACCCACTTAAGACACACTAAGAGCCATGAGTCCCATATGGACCCCACTCATCTCTTAGCTAACAAAAAAAATAAACACCCCCTTGGTCTATAGGCCATACAAAAATAAATACATTAATGTTTAGGCAACTTATTGCGATCATATCATAAAACAAAATCACACGAATAATGTAAAGCATTAGTGGAAAATATAGGTGCGAACGATTACCATGATAGAATGTGAAGTGTGAACGTAGAATGCTACAAAAGAGAAAAAAAATGGTTGGTTTGACAATTCTTTGCTCAGATAACGTTGTTAATGATGCATTTGAGTATTATTTCGATTATATGTTTTTCATTTGTCATTTCAAGGAAAATTCGGTGACTGAAGGCGAGTCTATATAGAGATAAGATTTAATGGTTTGACAAAGACGCAATGGTTACCTTTAAATACCGTTTCAATATACTTAGTGATGTTTGAAAAAGTAGGCTTGGAAAAAACAAACGTTTGGAAATACATCAATGAAACAGTCCTTAAAGAAATGGTCCTTATACTAGGGAGCAATTAGGCTGTGCATGTTGGATTTGTGGATAAATATTAATACGTGCATGTCTAGTATCGAACCCGAGACCTCGGGATTGCAGACATTACAAACGAGAATTAAAGTATAATAATTATATATTAAATGTTATGTATATATAATTATTTAAACACTATAAGGACTTAACGGTCGTTAGTTATTAACCATAAGTACTAACTATTGTTAAGAGCAAAGAAAAGGTACTAGATTGTAAATAGAAGACAAGAAGGTTCCGGAAACACCCTCTTGGGTCCTTGGCCGGTCACACACAAAGGGGAGGGATCCCCTTGCCCTAACTTGTCCTCCAAGATTTACAATTAGTATAAATACAAAACCAAGGGTCATTGTTTTTTACACTCTTGTACACATAACCCTAATTGGTTTTTTTTCTTCTCTTCTCTTTTGCTAAATCCGATCGAATACCCCTATTTATTAAGGGTTTCGATTTTTGTTTCTTAAACAAAAAGTGTTTTCATTAGATCTTGCAATCTCTTTAATTCGTTAGTAGTTTGTGTGTACAAGAACGAGGTAATTACTCACTATAGTAATTATCAAGGGATCGATTAACAAAAAGGTAAGGGGTTAATCATTGATCCATATAAACCCTAATTAGGGTTCTTCATTTGTGCAAGATTATTAAAGTTAGGTTCTTGTTCTTGCTAGAACCTAAAGGTACGTTCTTATTTAATTTATGTTAATCTATTATGTGTTATAATTGATCCTGCGCTTCCGCATATGTGACTACTTGATATTAGAATATATATATATATGATTGTAATGGTTATTAAATTCTAACAGTGGTATCACGAGCTTGCTATAACATGTAATTGATTACATAAAACACATAAAAATCGGATCTTTAATGTTTTAGATACATGTTAAGATTGTTTTGAGATCTAGGGCTTGTATGAATCTAGAAACCCTAAATTTTGGGGGGGGGGTCGATTACTCTTTTATCCAAATTAGGGTTTGTGGATTTAAATATTAATTGGATTAGTAACACTAGGTTGTAAACAAGATTTATGTGTTAATTGAACGTATCTTGTGACCTAATTGATAATTGGTTGAGATAGACATGTTGATATTTCAAGGATCTAGGGTTTATTTAAAATTTTCGAAACCCTAACCCTTAATTGGGGGTACGATTTCCATAAACCCTAATTAGGGTTTATGGTTTAATTTTTTAATTAATTGGATTAGAAACCCTAGGTTTGCAACGTGTTTATGTGAATTATGTGGTAATTGTTATGCATGAATCCATGACGAAACATGCATGTTAGTCATGGATTGGATTATTGTTTAATTGTTAGAACGAGTTTACACATGTAATAATTAGACAGATCTTAAATTGGGGAAGACTCCAATTGCTTAAAATCAATTTATGTGCTATATGGTATGTGGATGATTATGGCCTCTACAATTGATCATTCAATGTATGTACGTCTACTCCCCATTGGGATAGAGGGCCATAGTTAATTGCATACATAGGAAAACCTAGAATTGATTTTAGG
>LBNU01017214.1:139088-156122 GCA_014162995.1 Artemisia annua | reverse complement strand
GAGGTAAACCTACAGACCTAATAGGACGCATGGGCTCGGCGCCCGGCGTATCATTCCCACTCTTCAAAACGACCTTGCCCTCCAAGGTGTTGTCTTTAAAACATTCTAATTTGACTCCTAACTTAAAAATAAAACACTCCTAAACCAAAGACACGTAACCATAAAGATGATATATGAATAATCTTTAATGCCCATAACGTTTGGCTTCTTAGTCATTGGAGTCCGTCTCCCTGCAACATTGGCGTAATCCGGGGATCCCATAATTTCTTTGAATTGCAACCTTTCGCCTTTTTCTTCTTTCGTTTCCTTTGCTTGGACCATAGCTAAACACCATTCTTCATCTTTCGCTAACCCCATGCCATAAAACTCTCTAATGGTAGAATGACATCTATTTTCTTTTCAACGATGTGCTCTTTCTCTTCCTTTGCAATTGTCTCAAAACAAACCTCGGTGATACGAGCTTTGAAGAAGTCTTCTCCCAAAGTTAAAGGATTGGACCTCAAAAATTCCCAAATATCTAGGTTAGCGAAGCGTGTTTCCGCCGCACGGGTCAATGAAAAAGCTTCGTCTAGTGTTTTGGGATTTGACCGTAAGAGTAAACATTGTAGATCTAGTTTAAGTCCGGAGATATAAAACGATATAAGTAAAGATTTGGAGATCCTTGTTATTCGATTTGCAAGTACCACAAACTCACTCTCATATTCGGCCACCGTACCCATTTGCAAGAGTTTAGAAAGTGCGTATTTCATGTCCCGATCGCTGCCGCCAGATGCCATGAACAGAAAATTGAAGAACAAGAAAAAAATTTCTGATGAACAGTCGCGTGAACAGTACCAGTGAATAGTGATCGATGAACAGTACCGTGAATAGTACTCGTGAACAGTAACTTTTTTTTTCTTTTTTTATTATTATTATTTTTTTTAAATAAATAATTGGAAACCCTAATAAAAAACCGTCTCAACGAGAGCTCTCAATGAAAGCACCAATTGATACGACCCAGTTAGGGGTTGTATCGGGATAAGGCACCACTTTTAGCGTGTGCGAGTTCCTTAAGAAAATAGAGAGAAAAACTAGAGATTTATTTATCTTAAACTTTAATTGATTGATTATAATAAATGGTTACAAGAGTATTTATAAGACAAAATAGGGTAAAACCTAAGACCTAAATAGACCATGGGCTCGGCCCAGGCGTATCATTTAACTTGTGTTATGAATTGGAGTGCTCTTAGTTAATACAAGGGAGTGCTCTTGCACTTTTTTTAATGAGTTGCTGATAATTAAACCACTGGCTTACCTGCGTTTGGTAAATTTCACTTGTATCTATATGGTCAAGTTCTCTTCTCAAATCATATGCCATTTGTATCTATATGATCACTATAATTGCTGACTGTATATAGGTCAGCAGATAAATATTCGTTCATATTTTGCTGAAAACATTGATTTATATATGTTAGTGCAAATCATTTGCAGATGTTGCAGAGAGTCATGAAGCATGGCACTTGAAAGGTTCACGATAGTTATATGGAGATAAACTTTCATTAGCATACATATGTTTGTTTACTACTTTGATCAATTTCATCTTGTGTACAATTTCATGTTCAAGTATACAAAGAAAAAGGTTGTTGAAAAGTCTTCATGATTACACATGGGATATCTGTAAGGCACATAATACTTACAAAAGTTTGCTTTTAGTATTTATGTATTCTTACGTAAAGTAATTAGGACCTAAACATGTCTTGTAAACGGAACCCATGGACATACTAACCAAGTAATTGGGTATTGATAGTTCAAGTTAGTTGACCCAAAACACTTTTTGTCAAAATAATCATTTCGTCTCATTCTAAGCGTTTATAAACATTTTTTTTTTCTTTTCAAAAAAGGTATACTTAAATTAACCAAGTGTCGTTTTCAGCTTTTTACCATCGTATTTAATACGTAAAAATATGAGTAGATAAAGATTCTATAATACGGAAAGTGTTTCAAGGTCTAATAGGAAAATTGAAATGTCACATTACTCTTCATACACTGTGATTTCCTACTGATGTTTCATTGACACCTGAATAAAATAATTGTTTGTTGCTTGTGGGTATACATGTGTTCTTGGGGATAATAAAATACATGTAATTCCTAATGAGCGAGGAGTGACATCCAGTAGCACCACATCTTCTTCATTTCAGCATCATATCTCCGCTTAACCTGGCAGCCAAGATTGCTGCACCTGACGCAACAGCCTCCTCACCATTTAAACTATTGTTATAATGTGCCTTCCAACCAAAAAACTTCTCTAGCATTCCTTGTACGTTTGGAATCCTACTCGAACCCCCGACAAGAACCACCTCATCCACATTCTCTTTATCCATATCTCCATCATGTAGACATTTTTCCAGCAGTTTAATGCATTTTTTAAAGTATGTTGAATTTAGCTCCTCAAATTTGGCTCTGCTGATTGTGATATTAAGGTCAATGCCCTCATGCAAACAATCGATTTCAATTAGAGCTTCTGCGAATGTTGAGGACAAATCCCTCCTTGCTTTCTCACAAGCAACTTTCAATCTCCCTAATGCTTTTGGACTACCTCTTATGTCGTCGACATACACGTGTTTTTTCTTGAATTGTTTTATGCAATAGTTAATGAGTGCTGCATCAAAATCCTCACCACCGAAATGAGTATCACCACCAACAGCTTTGACATCAATAACACCTGTTTCACTGATTGTCAAAAGAGATACATCGAAGGTTTTGCGACCCAAATCAAAAACCAAAACAGTCTTATTATCCTTGTCCACGCCATATGCAATTGCAGCAGCTGTTGGCTNACTTGAAAGGTTCACGATAGTTATATGGAGATAAACTTTCATTAGCATACATATGTTTGTTTACTACTTTGATCAATTTCATCTTGTGTACAATTTCATGTTCAAGTATACAAAGAAAAAGGTTGTTGAAAAGTCTTCATGATTACACATGGGATATCTGTAAGGCACATAATACTTACAAAAGTTTGCTTTTAGTATTTATGTATTCTTACGTAAAGTAATTAGGACCTAAACATGTCTTGTAAACGGAACCCATGGACATACTAACCAAGTAATTGGGTATTGATAGTTCAAGTTAGTTGACCCAAAACACTTTTTGTCAAAATAATCATTTCGTCTCATTCTAAGCGTTTATAAACATTTTTTTTTTCTTTTCAAAAAAGGTATACTTAAATTAACCAAGTGTCGTTTTCAGCTTTTTACCATCGTATTTAATACGTAAAAATATGAGTAGATAAAGATTCTATAATACGGAAAGTGTTTCAAGGTCTAATAGGAAAATTGAAATGTCACATTACTCTTCATACACTGTGATTTCCTACTGATGTTTCATTGACACCTGAATAAAATAATTGTTTGTTGCTTGTGGGTATACATGTGTTCTTGGGGATAATAAAATACATGTAATTCCTAATGAGCGAGGAGTGACATCCAGTAGCACCACATCTTCTTCATTTCAGCATCATATCTCCGCTTAACCTGGCAGCCAAGATTGCTGCACCTGACGCAACAGCCTCCTCACCATTTAAACTATTGTTATAATGTGCCTTCCAACCAAAAAACTTCTCTAGCATTCCTTGTACGTTTGGAATCCTACTCGAACCCCCGACAAGAACCACCTCATCCACATTCTCTTTATCCATATCTCCATCATGTAGACATTTTTCCAGCAGTTTAATGCATTTTTTAAAGTATGTTGAATTTAGCTCCTCAAATTTGGCTCTGCTGATTGTGATATTAAGGTCAATGCCCTCATGCAAACAATCGATTTCAATTAGAGCTTCTGCGAATGTTGAGGACAAATCCCTCCTTGCTTTCTCACAAGCAACTTTCAATCTCCCTAATGCTTTTGGACTACCTCTTATGTCGTCGACATACACGTGTTTTTTCTTGAATTGTTTTATGCAATAGTTAATGAGTGCTGCATCAAAATCCTCACCACCGAAATGAGTATCACCACCAACAGCTTTGACATCAATAACACCTGTTTCACTGATTGTCAAAAGAGATACATCGAAGGTTTTGCGACCCAAATCAAAAACCAAAACAGTCTTATTATCCTTGTCCACGCCATATGCAATTGCAGCAGCTGTTGGCTCATTTAGCAAACACACCACATTTAGACCTGCAAGGTTTCCTGCTTCCTTTGTTGCCTCTCGTTGCTGGTTATTAAAATAAGCGGGAACAGTGATCACAGCATTTTTTACCACTTTTCCAAGAAAATCTTCAGCAGCTTCTTTTATCTTCTCGAGAACGAAGGATGATAATTCTCCAGGCGAAAATTTCCGCTCTCTACCCTCGTACTCGACTACAACACTTGGGTAATCACCATAATCCCCTTTCATAACCTTAAAAGGCCACAATTCCATGTCCTTCTGCACTTGATGATCACTAAATCTGCTTCCAATCAAACGCTTAATATCTGAAATTCTTAAAACATTTATGGTTAGAAACAAAAAATTGTTGCTAAGGAAAGCGTTAAATAGTTATATAAATCATGATTTACCAAACACCGTGTTAGTAGGGTTAATAGCTATTCGATATTTTGCACCCTCGCCTACGAATAACTCTGAATCACAGAAAGATACACAAGAAGGGGTGATCGTGTTTCCCTGGTCATTACGAATGATCTGCACCCGACCAGTTTCCCTACTCCAGATAGCAGCACATGAGTATGTCATTCCAAGATCAATACCAATAGTGGTTCCTTCAACTCTTTCAGACATTGTTTCAACCTAAAATCAAATAAAAAGATGAATAGGGAGTTAACTTGATAGTGTTGATGTCTTGATTATATGTGGATGGATTTATATTTAAAAAGCGCTTTTAGTGCAAGTGAACTTTGAAAGGAAAATCTATGAACTACGTTCCAGGATTTATAATACGATGACAGTTCAGTTAGAAGAAAGACAGCTAGTGAAGTATAAAATGGGTCTTATGATTGATGCCCTTTAAAGGCTACAAGTAAGAATGGGTCTTATGATCAGTATCGTGTGAGATCCATTAAAAAAGACGATGATAGGTTTATGATCGCAAGCAAGACGTAAAGTATAAAATTCCACTCGAATTAACAAATCAGGTATATATAGAGCTCACCTGGAATTTTAGGGCTTCCTCAAGTTCTTTCAAGACAACATCCATGGCAGGTCGTTGCTCCCGATCATCGTGCAAGCATCTGTATGCGATTGCTGCAAATTTGATCATGGAGTACGAGCCCATATGTTCCCTTAAACTATCATCCATAATCTTGTCCAAATTGTTCTTTTTGTAGTGGTATTTGGCAGATATGCTTGAAAGCCTGAATCCATCTTCGCTTTCAGTGAGGCACAACCTCCCACATAAAACTTCGAATAGAACAACACCAAAAGAATAGACATCAGACTTTTTGGTCACGATTCCCGTAGAGTTGTATTCTGGTTCACAATAACCTTGTGTCCCACAACCATTTGAAACAAGGAGGCTCGTACCAAAATCTGTTATGTTTAACTTGGACAATCCAAGGTCAGATATTTTACCAACCCAATTCTCATCAATTAAAATATTTGAACTTTTTACATCCCTATGGATATTCGTTTGATGCCCTCCAACATGACTATGTAGGTGATCCAAACCACGAGCTGCATCAACACAAATCTTGAGTCTTTGTAACCACGTAAGAGTAGTAGTAGACGAGGTTCTTTTTCCACTATGCCTTAGATACTGATCCAAACTTCCACGTTCTGCATATTCGTAAATGATAGCCTTCTTCTTTCCCTCATCACAATAACCGACAAGAGAGATGATGTTTGGATGATGTTGACCAAAGTACAGCAACCGAATCTCTGTCCGAAACTCCTTTAAATCTTTTCCGAACTGCTCATTCAACCACTTTATTGCAACCAAGGTCTCTTTTCCAGAAACAAAGAGTTTTCCTTTGAACACCGAACCATATCCACCTCGTCCGATAAATGTTTTGAAGTTTTTAGTTGCTACTTTTATCTCATCAAAAGGTATTTTGAGGCGTTGCCACTCATTCTCAAACTCGTATTCCTCCTATAGAAAATATAATTTAAATTTCACATATGATATGAGCTATAGATTATAATAACGTGTGAGATCCATTAAAAAACACGATAATAGATTTATGATCGCAAGACGTAAAGTGGGCATTTTGTTATTTGGGATAATTCCAAAAATGACCAAGTTGCCAAATCGTTGGGGATTTTTGACCTTGGATTTGAAAATTCTTATTTTGACAGGTTACCCCGGTTGCCCAAAACGTGTCGCCCCCATGGGACGCCAAGTGTCCCAAGTTGCCCAAAATTTGGCGGCGTTGCCCAAAAAATGGCCACTTGGCGTCCCCCCGTTAAGTATTGCGTTGGGCAACTGGTCAAAATAAGAATTTTCAAATCCAAGGTCAAAAATCCCCATCGATTGAGCAGCTTGGTCATTTTTTGGAAAATCCTTTTTTATTTTATATAAAATTCCACTCGCATTAATAATAAGTCACGTATAGAACTCACCTGGTATTTCAGCGCTTCCTCAAGTTCTTTCACGACAACATCCATGGCAGGTCGTTGCTTTCGATCATCGTCCAAGCATCTGTATGCGATTTCTGCAAATTTGGTCATGGAGTACGAGCCAATATGTTCACATAAACTTTGATCAATAATCTTGTTCAAGGTGTTATTTTTGTAGTATTCTTTGGCTGATTTGCTTGATAGCGAGAATCCATCATCGCTATCAATGAGGCACAACCTCCCACATAAAACTTCGAATAGAACAACACCAAAAGAATAGACATCAGATTTTTTGGTCACGACTCCTGTAGAGTGGTATTCTGGTTCACAATAACCTGGTGTCCCACAACTATTTGTAAAAAGGAGACTCATACCAAAACCTGTTACGCTTAACTTGGACAATCCAAGGTCAGATATTTTACCAACCCAATTCTCATCGATCAAAATATTTGAACTTTTTATATCTCTATGGATAATCATAAGAGGAGCACCAACATGATTATGGAGGTGTTCCAAACCACGAGCCGCATCAGTACAAATCTTGAGTCTTTCTAACCACGTAAGAGTAGTAGAAGTGGTTTTTCTAGTACGCCTTATATACCGATCTAAACTTCCACGCTCTGCGTATTCGTAAACAATAGACTTTTCTCTTCCCTCATCACAATAACCGACAAGAGAGATGAGGTTTGGATGTTGTTGACCAGACAACAACTGAATCTCTGTCATGAACTCCTTTAAACCTTGTCCGAACTGCTCATTTAACCTCTTTACAGCAACCATGGTCTCTTTTCCAGACACAAGGAGTTTTCCTTTGTACACCCAACCGTATCCACCTCGTCCGATAAGCGTTTTGAAGTTTTCAGTTGCTACTTCTATCTCGTCAAAAGGTATTTTGAGGTGTTGCCACTCATTTACCATTGACATTGTAATACTAGATAGTACTATATATCAACTTAATGGGACACAATTCACAAAGAGGGTAAGTGGGAACAAGAGTTAAATCTTTTTTGTTTTTGTTTTTGTGATTTGGCATTGATCACATAGCTCCACATGAACTCCATATACTGTTTAACAAATTAATAAAATATAGATTTGTTTATAAAATTCACCGGTCAACACGCAACTAACCAAGCACATTAGCACAACATGTGATGTAACAGCAACAATACACCACTTGGGTTCTAGTTATTGCCATCTCACTAATATCATATTATGTATATTCAAATCATTAAAAAAAGGATAAACGAAAGAGGCTTTTCTTATTTAGATGATTCATAGAGCGTGAAGCACCCACTTAAATGTACGCGGCCTAATTAGCCCCAACATATGTAACTATTGAAATTTAAACATAGTACCTCTTGTGAATATATAAGGATGTCCGATGCTCTCACTACCAGGATAGTAGTCCCGCATCTTAATGTGCGATCTCAACAACAACGTTAACATAAGTACAAAAGTATTGATCAAGTGTAATTTGAAACATAGTATATCAATTTTACCAGCTAGTTTGTGCAATATTACATGTTACTATCTAATGTCTCTATATATTCTTATTTATAGGATCAATTCAGTCACTACACCATTGAAGACAATTGGCGGGGACCAAGCCCCCACCTTTACGGGCGACATGTCCCCGCCAAAGACTTTCCGCAGGGACATCTCCCCGCCGAAAGTTCACCGCAAAAACCCTGTCGCTGTTACGTTTTGGCAGGGACACTGCACACTTTCCGCGGGGACGAGTGGGTCCCACATCGCTTTGTCTGGTCAAACAATGCCAGCGTGTCATCAATGTTTTGGCGGGGACATGTCCCCGCTAATAATGCGCCACCATGAAAAGTGGCACACACTTTCAGCGGGGACATATCCCCGTTGAAAGTGAGTCAAAAAAGAAATTATGGCACACTTTCCGCGGGGACATATCCCCGTTAAAAGTTAGACACCCAAAAAAATGTGCCACATTTTCCGCGGGGACATGTCCCCGCCAAAAGGTAGCATTGAATAGTAAACGGTCAGCAAGTCTGTGTGCCAGCTCAGCATTTGGCAAAAAAGTATGATTACTTTTGGCGGGGACTTGTCCCCGCCGAAAGTGTGCATTGAAAATTTAGTAGTCGGTCAGCGAGGTTGTGTGCCAGCTCAGCACTGTTTTTGTCGTGTAGCGACTTTCGGCGGGGACATTTGTGTCCCCGCCAAAAGTCTCCTCGCCCGTCGTCCTGTTTGTTGTAGTGTAGTGGGATAAATACTACTTTCGTCCCAAAACTAAATGTTCAATTTTACATTACATAAAGTTTTAAGAAATCTCACTAACTACCTATTCATCAATCAAATATCATCCCTACCAACTAAAATCCATCTTAGTGGATCGGTTAAAACACAAAGTGGATATTTAGTCATTTACTTTGGACATCCAAAAATAAAACATTTTGTTTTGTGACGGAAAGAGTAGTAAAATGAAAGAAAGAAAATAAAAAACACAAAGCCTATGCTCTACCTCTTCATGTGCTAAAAGGACAATAACTTAAATAAATTGTAACGTGAACAATGAGGCAATGATTTTTTCAAACTGTTCACAAGTCAACTGCCTAATTTGATTCCAACCTTAAAATATTGATTAGAGTAATATATGTCATATATTGTACCAAAACTATAGATTAAAATAATAATAATAATAAAAGTACCCGGTTTGATCATGTGGTATTAGTCTTAAATTCGTGGATTAATAGAATTATTGTTACCCAAAAGAAACGTAAGCGACAAGTGAGTTTGATTTAGAATGTGTTTTTGAATTAGGTTTGATCATAATGATCAAGATTTCTATGATTTTATTAAAATGCGTTCTTGAAGTGGGTTTGAAGACAGTTTGGATTTCGTTGAAGTGGTTATTTTGAAGATTCAGGGTGCGTTTGGTGTTTTGTCATGAANAAACTGAACAAACAAATAATACTCCGTAATTAGCTTTTAACCCCTCATTCACAAACCTCCCCTTTTCATAAATATCTCAAATCAAAAAATTAAACCCTAGCAGACGATCACCGGCTATCCCAATCACTATCTTCGTTCCGTTACCATCACCGCCATCATCACCGTCGTCGCACCGTCACCATCACCATCACCATCACCAGCGCCGCGACGTCGAGATCATCGTTGTCACTTCACCATCGCCTTCGTCACACCGTCACCTTCACAATCTATCAGGTTAATTTCTTATATTACTTCACTACTTGTTATGCTTTTATAATTTAACTAAATTAGGGCTTGTAAAACGTTTCAGTAGATTTAACTAAATGAGATGAATTAGCTGAAATTTGATTATTTAATTATGTTAATTGTTTAGTAAGTTTGATTTGATTTGATTTGTGGATCGGTTTGAAGTTCAGTCTGTTACGATATGATTCGCGAACCGGTTATAATTATTGAGATGTTGCCATGATTTGCAAATTTGTATTGTGTATAGATTAACTGTTTAGAAGTTATGTCTATTACGATATGATTTGCAGACCAGTTGTTTGTAAGTGATTTTAGTTCTGCATCACATATCTGAATTGTGTTGAGGGTGTTAAAAAAACACTTATAAGCTGCTTAAAACTTTGCACTTAGGTAATAGTGTTAGGATTTGCTTATTTTGTAACTAGTGAGATAATAGTCTAGGAATGAGTAAAAATAATTGATCATTATTGATTGACTGGAATCATGAATAGAAGTGTGGAATCTAGGAATGAGTAATGATTTCTTTAGCCATAAACAAGCATCTAGTAGGAAATGTGCACCCATACTTATGGAGTTATGGATACCATAAAATCAAGGATTATGTTTTGAAATCAATCGCGGTGCCTATCCAAGTTGTTTAGACTGCCCACAACCCGACTTGAGTTTCAACTGCTAGATAGTAGATAAGCAAAATATTGGTTTATTACAGTCTAAAAGTGCCGGACTGGGTCATATTATGGTTAATTCCGGTACCAAACGCTGTAACCAAAAATGCATGGCAATTACTATCAATTTTTTTAGCTCCAATTGTAGGTATAATTACGCAACCGTTGCCATTAGGAGCAGTTGAATTGATGGTCCTTGTCGTGTGTGTTTTGACAAAAACTTTGATCTTATATAATATTATACTTTTTTCGCTTACTGTGATCTTATACCCTGCTGATTGCTTTAGCCTTTTTTTTTCGCGAGAGGTTTTATTTGGACTGGATTAGGGAATAGGATTGCGTATCAGTTTGTCAAACTGATTGCGTATCGTATTGTAGTACTTCCTTGTTCTAGTTGTAGACATGCATACTACTTACTACAGCAGTACAGTGTAGTATTGTTGCCAAAATGCGTGTCACATTCCCCTATTTTGGATCACTTGCAGGTTCATTTAATACTCATTGGCATAAAAGGTCAATACTCTTCGATTATGATCTCCTTATAACTGGGGTCGTGACATGGAAGGAGTGCTTAAGTGAAGCGGTCATATGGGATACCTTTACATGGTTCGCTTCACTCATTGCAATAAGTGGTTACCTTAACAAATATGGTCTCATCTCCTGGCTCAGTCAAACAGTTGTCAAGGTATATTATCTGTTTAATCAGTATTTGTGCTAAATGTGGTGGGTCGGTGACTGGGTAATGATTCCAAATGTGTGTGGGTCAAAACGGGTCGGGTCTGGTTTCATTTCTGCTGGCACTTTTTGGCCTAAAATGTGTGTGGATTAGTAACTTGTAAGAATACAGGTAAACTGAAGCCTAAAAGTTTTTCTACAAGGTGCAATATGATTACTTTTGCCACTGCAGACAATGCAGGACGTTTATCTCAACCAGTTTCTTTTTGCAATATTTAATACAGGAAATGGCAAGGATAGGATTCTGGAAGGTATGGGGCTTGAAAGAGTGATGTCAGAGCTGTAATTACAAATTCTCAATTATATATGATAAGGTCGTTTTTAGGTATAGTATATTATCCAAGTAATTTCTCAACGAATAAGAAATACCCGGGTCGTGATCCGTGTGAAGGTGAATGGAACCGTAGTTGACGATTTGTGAATTTGTGTAAAGAAAAGTGAAATAAAAAGGATTGTGTTGATTTTAAAACTACAATTAAGGAAACTCGTAAATAACACACGTAATTAAAGCACACTAATTAAAAACGTAAAATTAAACGTAATTAACGCAAACCCCGAGCTAATCCCGAGATTTAAAGCAACTAATGAAATTAAAAGGGCTACGAGGGAAAACTAAATTTTATTTCCTTTAGACGTATGGACAACCGGAGGTTGGATGTCTTTGGTCCTTCCATTATTAATAGGAAGTTCCGTATCCGTTGTCACCTCGGTTTCACGGTCGACCACCTTAGGAGGAAAAGAAGAGGACGAGGTAGTCGGAGCCGTGGGTCCCTTATATGAAACACCACTTCTTGTCGTGATCGCCTTAACATCGCCCCTCGGGTTAGCGATCGTGTTGCTTGGAAGAGACGTAGTTCCCGACCCCGAGGGTCGATCATTTAAAGACTTCTTAAGTTCGGCCATTTGATTAAGCATCATTTTATTCATTTCCTCTTGTTTTTGCATAAATTGCTTGAGCATTTCTTCCGAGGACGTTTGGTTTTGATTCAAAGCTTGATTTTGATTATTGAAATTTTGTCCTCGGTTGTTTTGCTGCTAGTACTCGAGACTTGGGTTTTGCATCTAGAAGTCCTCACTCTAGCTTTGTTTTCAATGATTGTGAAAGCTTCTTGAGTGTTCCTGGACAAAAAATTTCCACCCACAGCAGAATTGAGGGAATCTTGATTAGCGGGATTCAACCCGTTATAGAAAGTATCGATCTGATGCAAGTCGGAAAACCCTTGATTAGGACATTTTTCAATTAAATCCTTAAATCGATCCCAAGCTTCGCTGAACGATTCATAAAAAGCTTGTTGGAACCGGAAAATTTGAGTTCGAAGATTAGAAGTTTTAGAAGGAGGATAGAAATGATTGATGAATTTGTTTGCTAGATCACCCAAGTATGAATCGAATTCGGGGGTTCTTTTTCTAGCCTAGTTCGGGCAGCTCCTTTGAGTTAAAAGGGAAACAATTTCATCTTAACCACATCATAAGGAACTTGATTGATCTTAATTGTTTCAGCAATGTCGGTGAAATTCCTAATGTGAACATAAGGATCTTCGTAATCAAAACCGTGAAAGGATATACCCGTGATAAGATTGAGTAATCCGTGGTTAATCTCGAATTGGTGGGGGATATCGGGAATCACGATGGCCCTCCTCACACCTTGGAAGGGTGATTGGAGTTGTTCTTCCATCGGACGTAAATCATAAACGGGTTGGGGTCCCACCGGAGGGATCCCGTTTTGTTGTGCACCACCCCCCGGCGGGGGTACAACATTTTGCCCGTTATTGTTCATTTCCTCAACGGTTGGGGAACGAACACGGNTTAAAAGGGCTACGGGGGAAAACTAAATTTTATAAAATCCTAAATGAGATTAAAAACTTTTTGGAAAATGGGAATAAAATAAAAATGTCTTTCGGAGAGATGGCTGAGTGGTATAGTTCACATTCTTCTTATATATTTTTGTTTTCTTTTCTTTAATTTAAATTAATTAAAAACTCTTTTTGTGTTTTTGTTTAAGATTTAAATAGTAAATAAATATGAAAAATAACTCAAAAAGTAAAAATTTAATTTTATAAAACCTAAATTAATTGAATACTATTTTTGAAATTAAAATAAAAATTATTTTGTCTTTTTATGATTTATTATTAATTGAAAAGGATTAAAGATAATTTAAATACTAATTTAATTATTAAAATATATTAAAAATACAAATAATTAAGAAAAATGAAAAATTAATTTTTTTTAAATTCTAATCTAACTAAAAACTAATTTTAGAAATTAAAAATATTTTTTTATTTTTTTTATAACTTTATATTAATTAAAAAGGAATTTAAATTACTTAAAAACTAATTTTAATTAAAATAAATAGCAAAAGACCTTAATTAAATCTGAAATTTTTAGGGGAAATCTAAAGTATAATTATAAACCTAGGAAAAATAAGCTGAGCTATCTACTCTACCCTAATAAGCTACTGGACACAAAAAGCAATTAATATTAAGCACTAAAATAAGCTAATAAGCACAAAGAGGCACACAGAGCTCAGTAACAGTAAAGACATCATAAACAAGCATGAAGCAACTCATGAAAGTCAAATAAGCACTCTGATTAGGACAATAAGCACTTATGCAGGTTCAAGTTTTGGGACAGAAACAGTGGTCAAAATGGCCATTTTAAGCAGATAAATAAGCACTCAAATAAGTAGTTAATTGTGAGATTAGGGGGGCAAAAGCTAGATTACATAGGATAGAACCTAAAAATAGCAAAAGCCCTAATTTTTAATCACCAATTGAAGCCTAATTTAACCAAAGTTCAGCAGTGGAAAAACTAGTGACAAGAAAACTTTTGCAGATTTGACTTTTTAATTACCTATTAAAGTTGACTAAATCTAATTTTAATGCACTAGATATTACCATATATGTTGTTTGATGATGTTTAAGCACTAAGGTCACAAACAAAAACACAAAATGAGCAAATATGATCAAAAGAGCAGATCAGATAACACATTATGTAGGCAGAATTGGACAAATATCAAGTTTATGACTTTTACACTATAACCTACTGTTTTTATGCTTATTTTACCTCAGATTTACCTAAGAAATCTTAAGTGTGTAGATAACTTAACAAGAGAACAACCAGATTACTCAGAACTCACATCAACCAAACACCCCTTAAGCTATCATGTAACACTATAATTATGAGATTAATCCTAACACCTACTGATTTAATGCTTGAAACTCATCACCTAAGCTATATTAAAGCTAATAAAACAGGGATAAAAAACAAAGAACAATCAAAACACAGATGTGCAGTTTAGGCTAAATAAAAGCAGTAGGCTATTGAATCCAAATTAGAGCATACAAGAACACAAAACAACCATTCAAACAGTGAAAATAGGCTATACTAAACAACTTTAAGCTATAAAAACAGACATTACACTAAGGATAGAGTAAATGCATAAATCTTAAAAAGAGAACTTACAAACAAACCTTAGCTAAACAAGGGACTCATTTATCTAAGCCTGTCTTTAAACAAGCTTCAACAACACCTCTGGATCCTCCAAACACCACAGATTGAACACCTTCTTCAAGATACCATGGCAGTTGACTTTTATTGACCAAGTTTTTTATTTGAGCTTTTTATGTGGAAGTTTATGTAAAAAACTAGGATAGACTCACACAAAGCATGAAGAAGCTTCTGTGAGTATATCAAAATGGAAATAAAAGCTTGTAAGAGCTTATGTACCCATCTACTAATATATTTTTTTTATTTTTCAAAAGATTTTTATATTTTTTTTTGGATTTTTAATTAAAGGAAACAAAAACTTGCTAAAACATTTTAAAAGGTTTCTAAAGATCTAATATAAGCTGGAAAAGCAGAAAGTAATGAACTTTTATTGTAACTTAACTAATATGCATATGAAATAAAAACAGATTTTAAGAAAGGTTAAACTAAACTTTTATTATTATTACTAGAACATTACATAAAACAACTGAGATTACAATCTAAGAAAATATTTTGACAGCATAACATTAACCCTAAAACTACACACTGAGAACTATAACAGAGGGGGTATATATATGGTGCAGGGGAGCGTAGGGTTTGCTCAAGGAAGCTGCTAGAAGCAATTCTTGGCCACAAATCTTCAATCCTTATCTATATGTCGACATCCCACTCAAATTCTAGCCATTTGGATGATCTTATCTTCATGCCACGTTTCTTGGACCAATTGTTGAGCTCAAATTCGCCACGTGTAGGGAAAGATGTCGACATCCTCTGCCTTGTCAGACCTTCTGGAAGCTCACAACCTCGTACTAGGAATCTTGGGTGAAAATGAAAGGGGCAGGGTAACTCTGTTGAAGAAGAGATACAGTAAAAGGGGCGCGTTTTTTTTTATAATTTAACTGGTGGGTTGGTTAGGAGGTGTAGGCCGGGTTTAGGTGTAAAGGGGTTGGGCTTTTGTTTTTGTTGGGCTTGATGGGTTGTAAGGGAAATTGGGTTATATGTTTTAGGTTTATTAATTTATGGGCTAAGGGCAGTTTTGGTTTTGGGAGTTATAAGGAATTTGTTTAAGTATAAAACACAAGGACCAATTGTGTATATTTTGAAACTGCAAGGATCACTTCTGCCACTCTCTACAAATATTATCCAAGGACCATTTGTGGCATTCTTTGATTGTTGAGGGACCTTTGATGTCAAATCTTCAAAAGGACCATTTGTGACATCTTTGCAAACTTGGAGGACCAAATGTGTAACTTTCTCAAATTATGATCCAAGGGTCTCTTTTGCCATTTCTGAAACTTTGAGGGTGACTTTGGGCATTATGAGCTCGAATTTGACCACTAGCTTCCCCGGCTCCGGTTTTAGACACTTTTCCAAATCCCATGCTCGTTTTGTCATTTTCTTGTGATTTTTCGTCCTTTTCTTATAAATCCATGCCTGCACATTCAAAAACACAAAAACACAAGTATTTGGCATTTATGGGTTAGTTTTTGGTCTATTTGGTCGGGTTTTGGTCAATAAAAGTTATGTGTATAAACACATACCAAAATCCCCCAGACTAAGGTATCGCCGTGTCCTCACGCAATGTAATCACGTCACGCTCTCGAGATAAGTAATTTAGAAACTCTTTTTACTAACTTTGAAAAGTAGCAAGAACGTTCAAAAGAGATTTCAAAATCATTTATTCCCTAAAACGCCCCGTTTACCCATTTTATTTAACGTACTAACTTTACACTACTATTTTTTTATTTTTATATTTTTCATACTTTATTCTTGTGACGGTATGTTGACTTTCATTATTATGCAATAACGTTTAGGGTCAAAAAGTAGAAACACGTCTCATGGAGAAGTGACCATACGGATAAAGTTCGTCATCCTTGATTTTTTACAAGTTCCCAAACTAAGCTTAAAAACGAGATCACAACCTACTTACAAGTTAGATGCTAACGCTACTCATGGTTGTTACTTTTGTAATAACTTCTCGCTCCCATTTTCCTATTTTTGTATCTACTTATTTTATTTTTGTGAGAGAAATGAATTTCTTCATAAACATCTCGTTTTCATAATTATTAGTCCGATAAAGATACTAAATTAAGACGATAAGTAGTTTTCGATCTTCTCTTAAGAATCGTTGCCTTAAAAATGAGGTCCACATCAAGGAATTAGGATACAAACTAACATATACATCAATGAATCGAACTCATACATAATCAAAGACATTAGTTGCGGAGTACTTTCACGTGCACATCATGCGCCCGATCTAGGATCGTCCACATGCATATCACGCGCCAACAACTTTTGTCTTACAACAATAGCACTAATCAATCCATACTTTTTTTTTTTTTTACTTTTCTTTTGCCTTAGTAACTTCTCGACCCCGAACCTTCACGGTTTCAATCCAAGACCTACCGC
>LBNU01017214.1:93949-138619 GCA_014162995.1 Artemisia annua | reverse complement strand
CGCGGATACTTAGCCGATAATCAAGCCACGCATATATAAAGTCAAGTACGGGAGCCGACAAAAGAGTAGCTCCTTGTACAAGACTAGCAAAAGCTTTTATGATCATCATTGGTTAAGGGAACAAGCTAGGGCTCAACACGCCCGGATCAAGTCAAAATTTTATTCCTACTCTCGCCAGCTGGAAAGTCAACAAGGTGTCAAAACACTTATTATATTTTTTACAACTTTTTCACATTTTTTTGTGCTTTTTCACTTCATTTTCATCATTTTTTCTTTGAAATTTTTCAAATTTTTCAATTTTTTTTGATTTTTTGATTTTTTTAGGAAAAACGGGGTTGCGAGAGTAAACGACTAAAATGAAAGTGCAAGGCAAAAGTCAAATCGAAGATTCCCCCCCCCCCCCCCAGACTAAAGGTAAACATTGTCCTCAATGTTTCAAAGGTAAGGGTAATCCTACGTCAAATCTAAGGCCGTTTATTAAGTATGCCAAATAGATAAACATTAGTCGATAAGATTAGGATATATAATGTGGATCTCCTTAAGCAATGAAGAATGATACTCGAGTGGAGAGAATGACAAAACCACGAGCACGAGAGTAATCATAATTCGGGACAATCCTGGACAATCACAAACAACCACGAAAAACACGAGAATGGAAGAGGTCGCCCCCCTCACGTTATTTTATTAGAAATAAAAAAGATAGATGGATAAGCATGGGGTGCCTCCCACGAAGCGCTTGTTTTTGATTACCGAGTCACAAAGCTTGACTCGATCCCCGAATTCAGTCGTCCTTGGGGAGAGCTTGGAGGTTAAGGACACCATTGGGTGGTTTGTCCCCTCCGAAGTAATGTTTAAGTCGATGACCGTTCACCTTAAAATTGTCACCATTCGATTGAGCCAACTCAACGGTGCCATAAGGAAATACTTGGGTAATGGTGAACGGTCCAGACCAACGGGATTTAAGCTTGCCCGAGAAAATCTTCAATCTAGAGTTAAAAAGAAGGACTTGATCTCCAACATTGAATTCACGGTTTTTAATTTTAGCATCATGAATCCTTTTCGTTTTCTCTTTGTAGATCAAAGAATTCTCATAGGCTTGATCACGTAACTCGGCCAATTCATTCAATTGCACTTTACGATGATCTCCCGCGGTTTGAAGGTCAAAATTAGCATGCTTCAAGGCCCAATAGGCCTTATGTTCTAATTCAATGGGCAAGTGACAAGCCTTCCCGTACACCAACTTATAAGGAGTACACCCGATGGGGGTTTTGTAAGCGGTACGGAAGGCCCACAAAGCATCATCTAACTTATCGGCCCATGAGGCACGATTCTCTCCTACGGTCCGTTCTAAAATCCTTTTAAGACCACGATTGGACACCTCAACTTGACCGCTCGTTTGCGGATGATACGCGGTACTAAGGCGATGGGTGACTCCATACTTAAGCATAACTTTGGCAAATTGGTCATTACAAAAATGAGTACCGCGATCACTAATAATAGCACGAGGTGTCCCGAATCGGGCAAACAAACTCTTCAAAAACTTAACCACAACTCGGGCGTCGTTGGTAGGGAGCGCCTTCGCTTCCACCCATTTAGACAAGTAATCGACGGCCACGAGTATATACTTATTCCCTCTCGAAGACGGGAATGGACCCATAAAATCAATACCCCAGACGTCAAAGATCTCACAAACTTGAATAGAATTTTGAGGCATTTCATCTTTTTGAGAGATTTTTCCTTGACGCTGGCAAGAATCACAAGACTTCACCAAGTCTTGCGCATCCCGGTATATCGTCGGCCAATAGAAGCCGGAATCAAAAACTTTCTTGGCGGTGTAGTTGGCACCATGATGGCCCCCCGTGGGTCCACTGTGGCATGCCATAAGTATGTCATCGGCTTCCTTGCCATGAACACACCGCCGTATGATTTGGTCGGCACAAACTTTAAACAAATAGGGATCGTCCCAATAATAGTGCTTAACGTCCTTAAATAATTTCTTCCTTTGTTGGGACGACATCCCTTTTCGAATGAAATTCCCCGCATGGTAATTCGCAAAATCGGCGAACCATGGGGTACTTTGGTCATGTGATAAACTCCCAAGTGTCTCAAGAGGAAATGTCTCGGTGATTTCCTTTTTCTCGAGATCACTTTGATGGGGATTTTCGAGTCTAGACAAATTTCTCCGCTCCTTTCTTTTCACGAATTTTGACATTGAATTTTTGAAGAAGGAGAACCCACCGCATCAATCTTGGCTTAGCGTCTTGCTTTGCCATTAGGTATTTTAAGGCCGAATGATCCGTATACACTATGTATTTTTTCAAAATAAGGTAAGGTCGAAACTTTTCAAAGGCATAAATGACGGCTAACATCTCTTTTTCAGTAGTCATATAGTGATATTGAGTGTCTTTTTGAAAACACTTTAGGAAAAGCGTTTAATATTTTTGATTTTTTTTTACTTTTTATATAAGAAAACATATACAAGGAAGGTTTTCAAAACACAATTCAAAAAACGAAAACCGAAATTCACTTCAACCTTCCCCGGCAGCGGCACCAAAATGATAAGGTCGTTTTTAGGTATAGTATATTATCCAAGTAATTTCTCAACGAATAAGAAATACCCGGGTCGTGATCCGTGTGAAGGTGAATAGAACCGTAGTTGACGATTTGTGAATTTGTGTAAAGAAAAGTGAAATAAAAAGGATTGTGTTGATTTTAAAACTACAATTAAGGAAACTCGTAAATAACACACGTAATTAAAGCACACTAATTAAAAACGTAAAATTAACAGTTGGAATTATGCGGTCATGGATGTATTTCATTAAACTTGCTTATCTATTTCGCATATTGTTGGAATTAGAACTTAACAGTTCATTACTAAAAATGGGGTTAACTTATGAATGAGTAGACAGACAAAGTTGTACTGAAATTAACTAAGCAGTAGTGGAAAGAAACATAAAATCTGACTTCACAATAGGTCGTTTTTGTGTTGTTGCGTTAGAAATTTATTACGTTACTTGCGGGTGCAATCCGATACTCTGATTTAAGTCTGCAAAATTACACGCTGTTATCAACTTATTGTCTTGTTTGAAAGTTAAACTAGAGTAAAACTTTAGGGAACCCGCATAAGTGACACTGTAGTAAGCCCAAGCAAATACACTGTTTCGGTTCACTCTCGTATTTGTTCAGTATGGCTCATAACTTGTTGCTATTAACTTCTTGACTTAGAGCATTTATCCACTGTTTCGATTCACTTGATGATCAATTAATTTTCGTCTAGTGATGTCTTTGCTTAAATCAGCGGTGTCATAGTCGAGGGATCTTCTACTTTTCCAGAAGAGGCTATTGCAACTCCTCTTGTTGCTGACAAAGGCATGCTATATGAACTTGCTTTTATACTTTTTTTATATATAAATATACCCCTGGTTGAATGCTGAATTGTCTTATTTTATTTATCTTTTGAAAAATTAAGTTGTTCATTTCTTGTGTTTAACTAAATATTTGTTATGAAACATATCAAATTTAGGCTGCAACGGATGAGGATGATGACAACAATGTGGATCTCTTTGGTGAGGAGACTGAGGAGGAAAAGAAAGCTGCTGAAGAATGTGCAGCTGCAGTGAAGGCATCTGGAAAGAAGAAAGAATGTAAGCTCGTTTTCATCTTATATGAATCTTTTGCCACTAAATCGATATCAATCATCTTTTTAGTTCAGATCCATCTTCGATTGATCACCAAAAATCCACAAGGCACATATTCCGTTAATGTTATTTTTGTTAATTAATACAGACACAACTAGTAAGAAAAATATAATTCTCACCCATACCTTTTATATTTATTATTTACAAAATGCAAGATTCCAGTTTAATGACTTCTACAAACCATTTATAAACGATGCACTTTACCATTTTATCTTGTGGTGAATATCAAATTCTGGTGTACTCCATCTGTTTACATTTACTTTTTATACATATGCCTTTATTTTGTGTCTGATGTCAACAATGTGATCCTCTTTTGTTGTAGATCCGTGATGCTCTGGAAGTGGATGACAAAAACCTGGATGCATTATGCATGCTTGGTGACTTGGAGCTTAAAAATGATGACAGGGTCAAACCAAAAGATTTAACGTAAGTGTTGAAGACATGTTAGTGATGATAGGTTACTTTTTAGAAATTTATTACGTTACTTGCGGGTGCAATCCGATACTCTGATTTAAGTCTGCAAAATTACACGCTGTTATCAACTTATTGTCTTGTTTGAAAGTTAAACTAGCGTAAAACTTTAGGGAACCCGCATAAGTGACACTGTAGTAAGCCCAAGCAAATACACTGTTTTGGTTCACTCTCGTATTTGTTCAGTATGGCTCATAACTTGTTGCTATTAACTTCTTGACTTAGAGCATTTATCCACTGTTTCGATTCACTTGATGATCAATTAATTTTCGTCTAGTGATGTCTTTGCTTAAATCAGCGGTGTCATAGTCGAGGGATCTTCTACTTTTCCAGAAGAGGCTATTGCAACTCCTCTTGTTGCTGACAAAGGCATGCTATATGAACTTGCTTTTATACTTTTTTATATATAAATATACCCCTGGTTGAGTGCTGAATTGTCTTATTTTATTTATCTTTTGAAAAATTAAGTTGTTCATTTCTTGTGTTTAACTAAATATTTGTTATGAAACATATCAAATTTAGGCTGCAACGGATGAGGATGATGACAACAATGTGGATCTCTTTGGTGAGGAGACTGAGGAGGAAAAGAAAGCTGCTGAAGAATGTGCAGCTGCAGTGAAGGCATCTGGAAAGAAGAAAGAATGTAAGCTCGTTTTCATCTTATATGAATCTTTTGCCACTAAATCGATATCAATCATCTTTTTAGTTCAGATCCATCTTCGATCTTCAAATAGACTATATATGTTTCTAATATTGAATAGATAGTAGCAGGATCACTGTCCTTAGTTTCTCCCTATTAGGATTGATCACCAAAAATCCACAAGGCACATATTCCGTTAATGTTATTTTTGTTAATTAATACAGACACAACTAGTAAGAAAAATATAATTCTCACCCATACCTTTTATATTTATTATTTACAAAATGCAAGATTCCAGTTTAATGACTTCTACAAACCATTTATAAACGATGCACTTTACCATTTTATCTTGTGGTGAATATCAAATTCTGGTGTACTCCATCTGTTTACATTTACTTTTTATACATATGCCTTTATTTTGTGTCTGATGTCAACAATGTGATCCTCTTTTGTTGTAGATCCGTGATGCTCTCGAAGTGGATGACAAAACCTGGATGCATTATGCATGCTTGGTGACTTGGAGCTTAAAAATGATGACAGGGTCAAACCAAAAGATTTAACGTAAGTGTTGAAGACATGTTAGTGATGATAGGTTACTGGTTGGTTTTGTGTTGAGTTTCAACCATATTATTTGCGTTTTGTGAAAAAATTAGTATTTATGAATGAAGTTATTATGTTAGATTCGTATTGCTACAGATTTCTCGATTTTAGTTTGTTTGCAAAAGCAATTATGCAGCAAAACCAACATTAGTTCCATTTTTTTTGCTATATGTTCATGATTAGTGACGACCTTTTTGGTCTCTAATATCTGTAGTCTGTGACGACTTTCTCGTCACTAATGGTAAATACAGTGACGATTTTTTCGTCACTATCAAAACTGTGACGAAAAATTTCGTCACTAACCGAATTAAAAAGTGACGACTAATCTGGTCACAAATTAGTGATGACGTATATATTCGTCTCTAATTGATTTAGTGACGGAGCTATAGTGACGACTGGTGACGACTGGAGTTTGGTCACTAACAGTTTTGTGACCAATTTTTTACACTGTTAGTGACGAAACTGCTTTCGTCACTATAGGCCAATTTTCTTGTAGTGAAAATATATGTCTTTCAATACAATATTTGATAGATGTATATCTTAACCAAACAATTGCACTATCATTTCTCATTCCGATTCACCCCTACCAAACGCACCCTCAGATATGCCTTTTTTGTGTTTTTGAGTTATGCTTAAAAGCATATTTATAAAAAAAAAAAAAAAAAAAAAAAAAAAAAATCAAATGAAAATACAAAAAAGGAAAAAAGAAGCAAATTTCATTTCATGAACGTCTAGCGTGATTTTCAAACTTGTAAGATCGGTACCACAAAGACGACTTTTTACTTTACTCTGTTAAATTTTTGTATTGTTTAATCGTTAATGTGCAAGAACATGGAATCATTGATGTAATTTTGAATATACTAGCAGTAATGATTGTTTAGATCTGTATAATAAAAAATCCAAAACGGCTTTTTGATCTAATAATGTAATTATTTATGAAACTATACAGTTTCTAATAAACAGCTTTCAGAACCTAATGCTCAATTGTAGATGAAATACACAATTTTAAATGAAAACTTGGTCCATGTAATTCTATGCCAATCACTAGTTGCTGCGTAATCATGGCAATGTACGAGTCAATGCGCTCTCCAGATTGTATCGTTTGTGTTACAATCACAATATTTTTTCTTGTTCAACTATTCTTCAGAATTAAAACCTTTAATTGAGGATCAGATACATATACTTCTTTTGTTTATGCCAGATTATGATAAAAATGAACGATAAACCATTTGTGAAAAGAAATCAATGCGGAGGGAAATGGTATGAAATATATAAAATAATATTTGTATTTGTAAATGAGGACGCAAAACCCAAATTTGATAGGTGTATCCGTGTATACTTGTTACGCAAGGCATCGTGTATCACTGTATAAAGTTATGTACTAAGTTGACCCTTGAAACAATGATCTAATCCCAAAAATTAATGTTTTATTCTAAATTAATAAAAATAATATCGGATTATAGGTGGTAAAATAAGTGAGTCGGGTCGAGTTGCACGAGAAAAAAAATCATGCAGAAATGATCGACTCCTTGGATGCCCCAAAAATCATGCCGAAATGGTCGAAGGGTCACGAGTCTAGATATGTTTGGATTTATACAGGTTCGGGTCTAGATGGGTCGACAATATTTTATTTTATTTTTGAGTAAAATATGGAAAAAAGTAAAAAAAATTTGACCCGCTAGACTCGTTAGGTAATTAAAATATAATTGCAATTTCTATAAAAATCCAATTAGACACATCTATAATATTTATGGAGACTCATCTAAGGACATCCCCTACTTTCTATTGACCAAAAAGATTCATTTTTAACTAATTAATGAGTCTAAAATTTCTACCTTTATATCAGACTATGATCTTCAAACACGGTCCTCCAACGTTAGTGTCACATTACCATTCAACACATGTGTAAATGGGTGTTTTGAAATTAATTGTTTTTAAGCTCGGGATTTAAAATTTTACTCCGTATGACACTAAAACAAATCTTTACTTTTAATATTAAGACAATTTAATCAATTGTAAATGGGTGTTTTGATTATGTTTTGATAATTGGGTGTTTTGGCCACAACTTTAGCTTCAGTTCTTTGTTTATTGATGGATGGGGTAAAAATGGTTTATTGATGTTTGATATATGTTATATGTCGTAGGTTGACCATATTCTATGAGTACTTATAATTTTATTGTGTGTATTATTGGAAGCAAAATTAGAAGTTGAATCGTATTCTATGTTTACTTATAATTTTATTCGTATTTAGGTGTCTCATATTCAGTTTTATTTATGTGTGCAGTTTAACTTGAGGATTTTTTATTCATGGAATATAAACATTTTTTGATGGATAGCGGTCTGTGATGGACAACCTGACCTGAACCTGCACCATCTCAAGGCTCCCTTGGTCAATTTCACTTATGTTAGTGTAAGTGGTAAAGGTTGAACCTGCATATAAGTTTGTGTTTACATGTACTGACAGTTAGTGCTGCTACCTGATCTTTTACATTGGCAATTTTATTTATACTTCTTAGGGGTTGAAGAAAAAAATATTTAGAGATGATGAAGCAGAAAATAATGAACCGGTTTCATAAACGCAATTCATCAACTTCATCTTCTGTTGAGTTTAAATCATGTGAAAAACATGAATTTAAAATTTCAAGTCTTCAAGCTCTTCATGTAATGTTATTATTGATATCGATATCAGTATGCGTTATGCGCACTGACTTTTACTAAATCATTCAGTATTCATGTTTGTTAGTTTGTTAGGGATGATGTTATTACACTACGTTTTTCTATTAGATGAATGCTAATACTATTATACAACTGTTTTTATAATGTTTATGGGTTATAAAGTCTTCTGCATTGCATTTGTGTCTGTTATGTTATGATAAAGATAGCTTTAGAAACTGTTTTGGTACAAGTGTATAGTCTTGGGTTATTGCATTTGTTTACATGTTGGTACTCGGTACCTCGAGTGTGCCTTAGATTATAGTTTGCGTATTAGTACTTCTTGCGTCGTGGTGAATATGAATGTGGTGAAATTTATTAGTTAGGATTGAAGATTAAGTGTGTTGGATTGTTTTCTTTGAAGACGAGTTGGATTGATTAATGTTCTCTTTTTAATCTTGCAATATATATCACATTGGTTGCAGGTTAAGATTGGAGACACACTTCGGCGCTTCAATGCACATAAAGGTCAAGATGTATTTCTCACTTTTGGCCAAATTGTCAAGTAAGACTTCTCACATTTCGAGCTGTACAATGGAAGCTTTAATTAAGTGAATGACTTATATAAACAAAATAAAATAATGTAGCCTTTTCAAATAGTATTTTGATATATATGTTTTATTTAGATTTCGGTTAATCAACTAATGGAAATTACATCTATTGATTTCCATACACTATGTTGGTCTGTTGCAGACTCTATCTGCTTCATTCTTATTTAATTAGTTTTCAGCATAATTGTAAAAAGCGTAACATGTGATAATTTCTCCAAAATATATCTTTGATAACAATTGATGATTGACTCTTACAGGTTTCAATTAGTGGACATCTGTTTGGCCAGTTTAGGAAGGAAGCGTTGGATATTATCAAAGCTGCAGGTGGCTCCTTTCATCTGGTCAAGTGTCAAGTGGGTCAAGGCACAGACTCAACATCTTACTCAGAACTTGAAATGTGTTGTTTGCAAGAGTAGTCACAAGATTAATCTCAATGTATTAATAGAAAGTAGTTGTAATATAAGTGAATCTTTTCTTATCTCAATCAATATAATGTTCATTTGGCCAAAAGTTATTGGATTTCATGGCTGTATTTTTTTTTTAATTTTGTTTTTTAACATAGAGCCATGTTCTTTGATAGAAAACCGGGCTCTATAACAGGTAATAGAGCCCGTTTTCAAAACCGGGCTCTATTTGCTTTTCACATAGAGTCCCTCCCCCTTTGTGCCCTCATGAAAAACCGACTCTATCAACCTTTTCAACCGGGCTCTATGTCCATTTTTGTAGTAGTGACAATATCATATCCACCGCCAAACAGGTGCTATGATCACCATTAAACAAAAAGATATAAAAATACCTCACATTATACACACATACCTTCGCAATATACCCTCCTACACGCTCAGAAATTAAAACAAACAAGTATACCATGTTCAACCACGCACCAAACAAGTATAACTATAACGGCTTTTCTAAAGTTGGTCGTGCGTGATGGAGGCCACCAGCTGGTGGTCTTCACCTCAACAGTGACCAACTTTAGAAAAGCCGTTATAGTTATGTGTTTATATTAGAGACGTGAGCACCTTTCAACAATCTAGCTTCTACAAATTAGCATTATATACAGTTACGTTTTTAGTCGGTTAGACATGCATTTTCTATTTTAATTTAATGTAGAAATCATTGAACTCGGTGTTACCACCTTCAGAGAATAGATTATAATTTTGAATAGGTAATCACCGTCTCGTATGGTAGTCGTTTGTCATACTGATACATGCTCTTCTAATTAGCACTGTTAAGTTGGTAATTGTTATTATTGTTATCTTTTTTTAGAACAGCTTAATAATTGTTTTCACACATTTATTATAGGGAAGTGATCTTTTTTTAGAACAGCTTAATAATTGTTTTCACACATTTATTATAGGGAAGTGATTGGATACTCCACCGTATAAGTACTTAAAACAGGTTATAATAAAAGTACAACTGTTTATTGCACACAGTGGAGTATCCGAATAAATTTTTGGAATGCGCCAATCATTCCCCTTTATTATACAGTGTTAGGATTAGTATGCACATTAGTCAAATTTATAAGGGTCTTAGTGTTACTTTAGTTCTTATTTTAGGATTCTAAGTCCGTTCGATGCATTATATAATGCACAAACCGAGTTCTCAAGTCTTAGGCATTTGAGAGCCGAGACAATTTTTTCTCCTTTGTAGTAGCAGCTAAGTTTAACTCTTTTAGAGTTGGTTTTTTTTCTCTCTCATCTCTACAATAAAGAGATGAGGAGGAGGGGTCATTGCACTACATTTTTTTCTTTACAAACGAATCAATAAAGCAATCGTTTTGGTCTTGTTCTTGTGCATGGTTACTTTTTTGACGACATATACATATATCTGCTTGCATGTTTTGTCTTCGAGCATCGGGGTAATCCGCTCTAGATTTCTAGTTTGTTGGTTGATATTCCAACATACCGCTTATCTTACAATATATTTTACAAATATCTCAAATGAGACTTGGACTATTGTCTCTGATTCACAACCTTTTTAGTTAATGAATAACCCACGTACCACTAGCTAGACCAAATGACTTGGGTATCATGTTGGTAATTATTACTTTTTTACACATTTTTGAAAAGTGTGAAAATAAAGTGTGTAGAATCAAATATTTTTTTTGTAGTGACATAGCTTTCAATTTATCGATGACACTTTTTTATGCATTTATGAAATTGCATTTTAGCTCGATTATAGTTTGATATTTGAAACATGATAAAGATACATAGTCAATGAAGTCATGAAATTGCTTGTCTCATTCCCATCGCTCCATCCCTTGTGAGAGGAAGCAAAATCTAAGAATATATTTGAAGGTATCAAAGTCGGCTCTAGCAATATTGACATCTCTCACTTCTAATTTGCTGATGACACCCTTATTTTGGGCAAATGGTCTATTGAGAATGCACAAAACCTTTTTCGCATTTTGAGATGTTTTCATTTGGCATCTGGGATGAAAGTAAATTTCTCAAAAAGAAAATTCCTTGGTATAGGGATTACTTTCAATGATACCCACTCACTTGCCTTAACCGTCAAAATACAACCCACTTCCTTCCCATGCACTTATCTCGGTCTACCATTGGAGCTAACATGAACAAATGAGACAAATGGAAACCCATCATTGAGGATTTTCAATAAAAACCTCATCTCATGGAAAGCTAGAAATCTTTCATTCAGAGGTAGACTCACCCTCATCAAATCAATACTTGGTGCGCTTGGTACTTAATTCTTCTCTATCTTCAAAGCTCCTAAGTATGTCATCGATATTTTAGATAAATTAGGGCGACATTTCTTTTGGGGGGTTCCACGGACTCTAGGAAAATGTCATGGATATCTTGAAGAAAGTGTGTTCTCCTACATATTGTGGGGGTCTCGGAATTGGAAGTCTCCATGCCTCCAATCTCGCCATGTTGGTTAAATGGCATTGGCGGTTTTATACAGAAAAGAATGCTCTTTGTAAGGCTCATAACCTCGATTCAAGGTACTCATGAGGGGCTTGACCAAGGATTCCCCTCTAACTCTATTAGACCAAGCACATGAAAAACCATTTTCGGACTTAACAAATCCAGGTATGATCTCAATATTTACCTCGGTTATGTATTTTTTAAGAAAGCTGGAGGGACGACCTTTCTTTTGTTTTCTACTGTGGATTGGAGAACAAAAGCTGGAAACTTTATTCCCTCGTCTCTTTTCCCTCGAAGTCAATAAAGACCGCAAGGTAATGGACTGTTGCAACCTTACTAATGGGCCTCATACTAGGCCAGTTAGAGACGGCGTCAAAAAAGAGCAGTCAGACGGGCTTTTGAACATCTTGCACCACTTCAACCGGTCCTCTTCTAACGACTATTGGGAATATTCAATCGATGCATCAGGTATTTATTCGGTCTCTTCTCTCAAAAGATATATTGAAGGTAGAACCCTTATGTCGGTTATGAATCCTGTCCGCTGGAATAAATCCGTCCCGTTAAAAGGTAACATCTTTTCATGGAAACTTGCTATCGAACGGCTTCCAACTAAATGTAATCTTGACAAACGCGGCATTGATCTTGATTCTATTCGATGCCCCTGATGACATTGAATAAGGACTAATATTATGCATCATTTATCCCATATATATGGCTCATTTTATGTTATTTATGTAAGATATGATGCTTAATTGCTTACTTTTGTTAATTACAGTAAATAACGGAGCAACTGATGAAAGTTAAAGAAAAGGACGCGATTTGGGGTTAAAATGAAGAAATCAAGCTAAGTCTACAATACACAGACCCAATATTCTGTATTTATCATCAAGGATACGACGTATTTATTCAAGACTTCATCAAAACCATAAGATTGTTAAGGCACCAATACGGCGTATCCAGAATGTCATATAAGCCCTATTCACAGGTGGTTCGTACAGATTCTAGAATATTTTAATTGTGGGGCCTACGCAATATTGCCCGATGTGCTGTATTGACGGAGCTCGATACGCCGTATTGACTGAATTCCAGAGACTATATAAAGAAATCATATTTTACGAATTCTACACAACTTTATACCACAAGGCTCGGTTCGCAGACGACTTTGAAGGCAAGAAGGTTCTGCAAACTCAATTATTGATTAGGAGAACTCTTTGTAACATAGTTTCATCGTATAATCATTCGGTTAGTGTATCGTATTCATAATGTTTCATACTCTTTACTCTTTGGTTATGTTTGTTGCTGTAGTTACTGAGATTATGTGCTAACACCCTTAGGTGTTAGCCATGTTTATGGAGATTATGTGTTTTTGATTTTTTTTTTCATCGATTACTTATTTACCTCGTTGGATATTATTTATGTTTATCGACTTACTCGTTTATGTGCTTGATTGCTTGTTGTCTTGTAACTAGATCTTTGGAATATGTCATTAATTCTATAACTTTAACCAGTTAATTGAATTATAAAGCTTTGATCCATATCACGATAGTAAATGTATGAATGTTATCTTATTCTGACCTAGGATGTCTTAGTCGGAAAGAGCCTTAGGGAGGTTTATTTATTGTGACTAATGAGTTTAATACCATTAGGTAGATAACAATTGAATAAGACAAATAAGTTGGTAAAATAGATCACTATAAATAAATTATAAGTACTTGTTGAAGTTCATTAAGCGGGCTTCGTTAATGGTGACAACATTGACCCTCGTTAGAGCCTAGAATAATGGAAGAAGAATCCACCTTATTTACATTAGTAAATCACCAACGAGAATAGATAGTAATCATTGCACTAGTAAAACATATTAAGAATGCGTAATTGGAATAGACTTGGCTAGAACGTTCTACTTATTATTAATTTAGTACTTCTTGACTTGTTTCGTTTGTTTTGCGTATTTAGTTATTTAATTGCTTTAGTAGTTTAATTAGAAAACAAAACTCGTGCCAGTATCTCAGGTGAACCCCCCATTTACATTAGTTTAGGTTAATTAGAATACTTTTAGGATTAGTTAATTAGTAAATTACTCCTGACGAATGACTCATACTTATCCAACTAGCTACATTGATCGGGTACACTGCTTGTTAGTATTAATCTATAGGTTAGTTCGAAAAAATATAAATATTAAAACTTGGTTAAAATAAATAGACCTAAAATAACACATAAGCCCCCTATGTGATGATGGCCTTGAGTCGTTGCAACATACCTTTGTTGATTGTAAAATTGCTAATTTGGTTTGGAGATGGGTTTCGAAATAGTGAGGCTTCGATGACTACTCAAAATCTCTCAGTTGTCTCATCTCATGGGCCGACTCGACAAACCTCAATGGCATTAATTACCAAGTGTTGCTTTGACGCGGTTATCCAAACGACGTTGTGACTACTTTGGAAATTCAGGAATAAGACTTGCTTTAGCACTAAACGTCCAAGTAAAGATGCAATTGAGAATGACATCATTGTCCATTCACACACTTGGATCTCGAATAAGAATTCAAAAGTTAGACCAGGCTGGTTGGATTGGATTGTCAATCCTAAAACCCCTTATAATATCCCTTTGTGACTCTTTTATTCCTTTTCTAGCTCTTTGCTAGTCATTTTTACAAAAATCTGTTGTTAACAAAGATGAATGTAGACGCATGCTTCATTGCCTTCTGTCAACTCCTCTACGAAGCCACCATATAATTATCACCGATGTCCTTACAACTGTTGGATTTGTGGATAAATATTAATACGTGTATGTCTAGTATCGAACCCGAGACCTCGGGATTGCACACATTACAAATGAGTATTAAGGAGAAATAATAAATGTATTTATATATTTATTATTAGACACAAGAACTTAACGACCGTTAGTGTTTACCGTTAAATGACTAACGACCGTTAGACGCAAAATAAGGAAAGTATTGTTTGTATACAATTAGGAAACAAGAGAAGGATCTAGAACCCATACTTGGGCTCTAGATCGACCGGCCATAGGGAGGGGAAACCCTTGCCTTGGCTTGGACTCCAAGTTTTCTAATGTGTATATAAACAAACACATAGGGTTATTGTTTGGGTACTCTTTTACACACACAATTATTCCTAAGTGTTTTCTTCCTTCTTTTCTTGCTCTAGTCAATTGAACACCCCTAGTTCCTTAGGGTTTCGATCAAAGTTTTTATAAAACTTATTTTCTTGTGTTGTTACTTGCATAACCTTAATATGGTTTAATTTGTGTGTACAAGAACGAGGTAATTACTCACTATAGTAATTATCAAGAGATCGAATAACAAAACGGTAAGGGGTTATTCATTGATCTAATATAAACCCTAATTAGGGTTCTTCACTTGTTCAAGATTATTAAAGTTTGATTCTTGTTCTTGCTAGAATCAAAAGGTACGTTCTTGTTTATGTTTATGTTAATCTTTTATATGTTATAATCGTTCCTTCGCTTCCGCATATGTGACTACTTGATATACTTAATAATATGATAGTCTAGATTATTAAATTCTGAAAACAACACCCAAAATCACATCATAGCTAGTTACTTGAAAAAACACTTTTACCTGCAATGTTAAAAGATGTAATACAAATAATAGTTAATTATTTATAAAACAGTCCTACTCATAAGTACCGGTATATATAGGACCCTATTTCGTACTTTAAGGGGGTGGCAATGGGAGGGTCATGGAGGCTCGGCATGCTCCAAAACCACCACCGCAGCATCACAAATTCGGCATGCTCCAAGGTCATCTCATACCGATTCGGCATGCTCCAAGGCATTTAATTTTGGAACGTTTGGGCATTTAATTTCTAGCCGTTTGGCTCATTTTCAAAAAAAAAATCCCTTTAAATATCACTAATTATTCACTAATATCTTCACACATTCAATTAAAAATCTCTAATTATTCCACTAATCCTCTCTTCCAAATCTTTTTTTATATTAAAAGAATGGATCCAAATCAATCAAAACGTGTTTCAAAATCATCCAAAGGTCGTGGACGGGGTTCGCGATCACAACCCGTTCAATCACAACCAACTCGTCCCTCACCTCAACCCTACTTTCCCCAACCTCCACCTCAACCCTTCTATCCCCCACCACATCCGGTGAATCCATCATCACAACAACGGCAATATTTTCACCAACCTCCACCAATGAATCCAAAACTTTATAATATAGCAATGACTAGTGAATTTAACCCTTTCATCGACTACCGTGAAGGTCCATCAAGACGTGAAGCAAGTGTAGAACGTGAACCACCGCTTTACGATAACGAGGATGACGACATTGATTTTGTTCCCGAAACTTTATTTCCAAATGCAATCGGTACAATTTTTTTTTATAATCGTTATTATTATTTTTTTTATAATCGGTAAAATTTTTTTTTGTTATAATCTATTTTTTTTTAATAATCGGTACAATTTTTTTTGGTTATAATCTTTTTTTTTTATAATCGGTACAATTTTTTTTGGTTATAATCTATTTTTTTTTAATAATCGGTACAATTTTTTTTTGTTATAATCTATTTTTTTATAATCGGTACATTTTTTTTTTGTTATAATCTATTTTTTTTATAATCGGTACAATTTTATTTTTGTTATAGTCGTTAATTTTTTTTTTAATCGTTAATATTTTTTTTGGTTAAATATATAATTTGTTATAATCATGACAATTTTTTTTATATTAGGTGGTCAAGAAAATGATGATGATGTTGAAGTAGTTGAAGAAATAAAAAACCCAGGTAAAGCAAAAAACGAACTTTGGTCGACGGACGAAGAGGTCGCTTTGGCAAAAGCTTGGGTTCATATCTCGACATGCCCAAAATTCGGGAATGAACAAAAGAGTGTAAGCTTTTGGGGAAAAATTCTAGAGCATTTCACGAGTTTAATGGGAAATACTAATCGAACACACCATAGCTTGAACACAAAGTGGAAACATATGAATGCCGAAGTGAATACTTTTAACGGTCTATGGATCCAATCGGTATGTTTTTTCACCATATGCTTTTTTATACTTTGTATTTGATATAGTTGTAGTAATTTATGCTTGTTACTTTTATATTTGTAGAACCGTGTTCGTGATAGTGGTTGTGACGATCTTGACGTGATGAAAAACGCCATGGCCGATTATAAAAGGAAATCAAAAGGCAAAACTTTGACTCATACGGAAGCATGGGAGATCCTTAAGAAAGCAGACATATGGTTAAAACAACCATGTGTGGTACAAGCATCTTCGTCTAATTCCGATAAACGGAGAAAGTCGTCGAAATCTAGCAATGAAAATGAAAATGTTGAGACTATTCTTCCGGATTTGAATGACGACACAACTCCTACAAGGAAAAAAAAGGGCAAAAAGACTGTTAGCGATGTGAGCATGTAATCTCGTTCATTGCTTCATTCGAATACACAGAAACATGAAGGACCAAAGTTGCACGTTGTAAAGATAATAACCGAATAGCGGTTAAGTTAGTTATAGTTAGTTATTAAAAGTTAGTTAATAGCCGTTAGAAAAAACGAAGGGACATGTTGTTTGGCTCATGACCATTCGAACAAACACATCCTTTGGAACGAATAGACACAATGGTTCAAGGCAACCTTTCATGTCCTATATATACTTGAACATATGTAACAGAATTCTAGTTAGAAAGATTTATAAAGTTATCTAGTATTTTACACTTTGCAATTTCATTCGAATCTCTCAACTTTGGGACCAACAAGCGATTCATCGTCAATGAATAGTGTTGCTGCGACCTTAGAAAGTTATGCGGCAAAGAAATCACAAGCAATGGATGAGGCGGTGGAGAAAAAACGTGCAAAGGATGAGTTGGCCGAAAAGTTGATGACTACACAACTCGCTAATGCTAAAGAAAAGGCTATGATTCGGGCGCTGAGGTTCTATAACGAGCCGCACGATCACATAACCAATCCGGTTATGCGAGAAATCACTCTTGCCAAGAAAAGTCAATACGCGGAGAAATATGGATGGCCTATCGATTTTTAGATTTAATTATGTATAGACACAATGGTTGGCTCATGACCATTCGAACAAACGAAGGGACATGTTGTTTGGCTCATGACCATTCGAACAAACACAGCCTTTGGAACGAATAGACACAATGGTTCAAGGCAACCTTTCGTGTCCTATATATACTTGAACATATGTAACAGAATTCTAGTTAGAAAGATTTATAAAGTTATCTAGTATTTTACACTTTGCAATTTCATTCGAATCTCTCAACTTTGGGACCAACATTTGGCATCAAGAGCCTCACGCTCGCTACAAAAAAAACCATTCATTATTCATTTCGAAACCATCTCTAGCGAGATAAAACAGAAACCAAAGACAGAAACTCACGCTAAAACTTGTTTTCAGAAAAGAAAAGAACGCGACGTATAACCTAAAGGGACGTTGCCTAGATAACCTAGACGCAAGGAAAGTAGTGCACAACCGTACTTGTGTAGAAATTGCATTCGACAAGGCACCAAACGAAGTGGTGACTTGAAGGTTTGTGTTGGCTTGATCCTGCACGTGACAAGAACAGAACAAAGAAAACTTTGTTACAAAACACTTGTTGGCTTTCAATATCATACAACGAAACCAAAACCTCTTTGTCGCGGACAAAGGTGGAGAAGAAAAACGTACGTTTGAAAAAAAAGGAACGTTGCTTGGATTGAAGAAAGGGTATACCGAACAAGAAAACAATCGAGGATTGTTTTGATTTGACGCTTGTAATACATAGACACGGTGTGGAACAAAGAAGAACAAGTATTGTGAAACGCGGACAAGCAACAAGGGCAACAAGGACCTTACTTGTTGACATACTACCGTCGAGTAGTAGAACAAAACAAGCAATTTGCTTGGTTTTGACACGAATACCGAGAGTATTTTGTAGGACTTGAGAGTCCACATAGATTTGGAAACAAGAATAACGAGTAAACCAAAACTTGTTAGTTACAAAAAAAAACTTGCGAGTTTCTTTTTCTTTGGAAATAAGGCTGAGACAAATTAAATTGTCTAGGGCTCAAACTTGTCTCAAATTGAAAAAAGGAAGGAAAACGTGAACACGTGGAGTGGTATATCAAGGAAAGGCAAGTCAAATACATCAATAAGTATACCGATTGTCTTGGAAACAACAACGAGGGAAAAGGATAGCATAGTTGGTATATTCTAGTACCGACAACAAGGGAATACGCGTGTGACAAACACACATGGTCACAATATAATCTCAAACTTTTGGATTTCGATACATATTTATAGTATAGATACTTAGTTTATACTATTAGAAATCCATAGTACTTATTAGGATTTCCCGGAAAACTATTTCTTGTTCCCGTAGTATTAAGTGATACCATATTAGTTAGATTTCCCACACACATAGAAAGTGAAGATTATAAACATTTCCAAGATGCCTAGTGACGATGCGAATAATAATAACACCGTAGTGAAACCCATAACACCCATTGCATAATACCAATGCCCCAAACTTAAAACCACAAACTATACGGTATGGGCAATCCAAATTAAGGTCATACTAGAGGCACATGGATTATGGGAAACTATAGAACCTAAGGAAAATGCGCAAGTAGAAGATAAGAAGGACAAGGCAAAACTTGCCCTCTTATATCAAGCATTGACGGAAGATGTAATTCTACAAGTAGCTAGTTGCAAAACGGCAAAAGAATTGTGGGAATCATTGAAATGAGACACGTTGGAGAAGAAAGGGTGAAACAAGCACGCTTACAATCATTGATGATTGGATTTCAGACTCTTCAAATGAAGGAGGATGAAAGTGTGGATGCATTTACAGCCAAATTAAATGGCTATGCCACAAAGGCAACTGAATTAGGAAAGACCTTGGATGAATCACTATTAGTACGAAAATTATTAGATTCCACACCAGATAGATTCATTCAAATAGTAGCATCCATAGAACAAACAAACGATCTTGATAAAATTACGTTAGATGAGATCGCAAGAAGACTTAAGGCATTCAAGGAAAGAATTAAACTCCGAAAGGAGGACAAGTGGAAAGCCAGGATAATTTGTTGTTCGCACAAGGCGAACACTCTAAGAAAGGAAAACGTTTTTACAAACGCGGTGGTAGATCAAACCACTCACAAGGAAACTGGTAGAATAAGGGAAATAGAAACAACTCGAATGGCGGAAACTCATCCCATAGAGATAAATATAATAATAAACCAGTATGGGATAAGAGTAAGGCTACATGTTACAACTGTGGAAAATTAGGTCATGTAAGGAATGAGTGTAGAAAACCATCAACAAATCAGGAACAATCAAACCTTATCTTAGAAGACGACGAACCATCACTACTTAACGGCTACAAGTGAAACTGAAGAAGTTTTGTTAAATGAAGGTCAAATACAACCCCAAAAATATGCTACAACAGATGCTAGCGTATGGTATTTAGATAATGGTGCAAGTAACCATATGACCGGAACCAAGAGTCATTTTAAGGATATTGACAAAAGCATCACTGGACGCGTTCGTTTTGGAGATGGATCGTATGTAGAGATAAAGGGCAGAGGTTCAATATTGTTAGGATGTAGGAACCAACAACAGAAGATAGTTTCGGACGTTTACTACATACCAAACCTCAAAAGCAATATACTTAGTCTAGGACAACTTACTGAAATAGGTTTCAAGATCATCATGGATGACAATAAACTGACTTTGTATGATAAGAATAAGACCTTGTTGATGGAAGTAGAACGATCTAAGAATCGACTTTACAGTATCAAACTACACATTGAGGCACCTATATGTCTCTTAGCAAACGTAGATAACCAAGCGTGGTTATGGCATGCTAGATTAGGTCATCTAAACTTTGACGCTTTAGATAAGATGATAAGAAAAGATCTAGTAGAAGGAATACCAAGAATAAAACATGCAGGACAGATATGTGACGCATGTTTATTGGGAAAACACATTAGAACACCATTTCCAAACAAAGCTAAATTCAGATCTAAGAACCCGTTGGACTTGGTATATGGAGATCTTTGTGGTCCCATAAGCCCAGCCACACATTTGGGAAAGAAGCTCATCTTCCTGTTAGTTGATGACTGTACACGTTTCATGTGGTCCTACTTTCTCACATCGAAAGATCAGGCATTTGAAACATTTAAGGAATTTAGGCAAAAAGTTGAAATGGAGTTGAAAATAAAGGTAAAGATGCTAAGAACGGATAGAGGAGGTGAATTTACATCAAATGAATTCACCAAGTACTGTAAAGAGAATGGAATAGCAAGACAGTTGACAGCACCATACTCACCACAACAAAATGGTGTAGTAGAAAGAAAGAATAGGATAATTTTATCAACTACTAGGAGTATGATGAAAGCAATGAAGTTACCCTTAACTTTTTGGGTGGAAGCAGTTAGACACGCCATTTACATACTCAACAGGGTACCTACGAAGGCCCTGGAAGATAAAACACCATATGAAGCCCTCTACAATAGAAAACCAAATCTGGAATACCTAAGGATATTCGGATGCACAGCTTATGCTAAGATAACAATACCTCACTTGAAGAAGTTAGATGATAGAAGCATACCGATGATTTACTTAGGAGTAGAGGAAGGATCAAAAGCATGTAGGCTTTATGATCCAATAGAGAAGAAGAAACATGTTAGTAGGGACGTGAAGTTTATGGAAACAAAACTGTGGGATTGGGATAAGAGTGGAGAGGAGACAAGTTCACAAGACACATTTTGGGCTAGTTTTGTGGTAGATGAAGTTGACAATGAGAATCCTATACCCGTCAACTTAGACAACAATGACAATAATGACAATGTGTATCAAATACCGGATCCAACATCAGATCCAGACTCACCAATCACACCACCAACATACAACTATGCCCCTAACTCGGAAGATGAAGTAGAAGCTACTTTTAGTTCTTTCGGTAGCTCAAGTCAAAGATATGATCATAGCCCAGTTCGAGGTTTAAAAGATTTAGCAGAAATCTATGAAACTGCACAACATGTAGAAGCACCAAGATTATTCTTCACAGAAGAAGAACCTCGAAATTTTAAGGAAGCATCAAAAGATAAGAAGTGGTTTGAGGCCATGGAGATTGAATTAGATTCAATCAACAAGAATAACACATGGACTCTTACCACATTGCCAACTAATCAAAAGGCAATTGGACTCAAATGGGTTTATTAAACCAAGAGAGATGCTAAAGGAAAGATTATTAAGTATAAGGCAAGGTTAGTAGCAAAAGGCTACGTACAAGAACAAGGAATAGACTTCGATGAAGTATTTGCACCAGTTGCTAGGATAGAAACAGTTCGCTTAATATTAGCACTAGCAGCNACAAGTTCACAAGACACATTTTGGGCTAGTTTTGTGGTAGATGAAGTTGACAATGAGAATCCTATACCCGTCAACTTAGACAACAATGACAATAATGACAATGTGTATCAAATACCAGATCCAACATCGGATCCAGACTCACCAATCACACCACCAACATACAACTATGCCCCTAACTCGGAAGATGAAGTAGAAGCTACTTTTAGTTCTTTCGGTAGCTCAAGTCAAAGATATGATCATAGCCCAGTTCGAGGTTTAAAAGATTTAGCAGAAATCTATGAAACTGCACAACATGTAGAAGCACCAAGATTATTCTTCACAGAAGAAGAACCTTGAAATTTTAAGGAAGCATCAAAAGATAAGAAGTGGTTTGAGGCCATGGAGATTGAATTAGATTCAATCAACAAGAATAACACATGGACTCTTACCACATTGCCAACTAATCAAAAGGCAATTGGACTCAAATGGGTTTATTAAACCAAGAGAGATGCTAAAGGAAAGATTATTAAGTATAAGGCAAGGTTAGTAGCAAAAGGCTACGTACAAGAACAAGGAATAGACTTCGATGAAGTATTTGCACCAGTTGCTAGGATAGAAACAGTTCGCTTAATATTAGCACTAGCAGCATTTCATGGTTGGCAAGTACACCACTTGGATGTGAAATCAGCATTCTTGCATGGAGAATTGAAGGAAGAAGTCTATGTTACACAACCTGAAGGTTTCATTCAACAAGGAAACTCAGGAAAAGTCTACAAGCTCACTAAAGCTTTGTATGGCTTAAGACAAGCACCGAGAGCTTGGCATGTAAAGCTTGATCAAACCTTGAAGTCATTAGACTTTAAGAAATGTAATCTCGAACAAGCAGTTTACACAAAGAGAAGCAAGACTTCTACACTTATAGTTGGAGTATATGTAGATGATCTGATAATCACGGGCACTCCAAAGAAGGAAATTGACTTGTTCAAATCCCAGATGAAAGATAAATTTGAAATGAGCGACTTAGGGTTGCTAGCTTATTGCCTTGGGATAGAAGTTACACAGATTGGAAGAGAGATTACAATCAAGCAAAAATGATATATTAACAAGATCTTAAAAGACACAAGCATGACGGATAGCAATGACACTAAGATACCATTGGATCCCAGCACTAAGTTGGTCAAGGCGGAAGATGGAAACCCAGTTGACGCAACTTACTACCGAAGCTTGATTGGAAGTCTTAGGTACTTACTACACACAAGACCAGATCTTAGTTATTCAGTCGGACTACTCAGCAGATTTATGCAAGACCCGAAGGACCATCACCTGAAGACAGTTAAACATGTAATTCGATACATCAAAGGAACAAAGGAACATGGAATAATATACAAGAAAGAATGCGGCTGCAAAATTACAGGTTACAGCGACAGTAGTTATGGAATCAACACCGATCAAGCAAAAGGAACTACTGGAATCGTATTTTACTTTGGAGAGTCACCTATTACTTGGTGTACTCAGAAACAACCCACAGTGGCACTATCATCATGTGAATCAGAATTCATGGTAGCTACTGCAGCAGCATGTCAAGCTTTATGGCTAAAACGGCTACTTGGTGAATTAACTGGATCAGAAGAAAAAAGGATAACGCTTAGAATTGACAATATATCAGCTATTCAACTCGTGAAGAACCCAGTATTTCATGGAAGGAGCAAACACATTGACATTCACTATCATTTCATTCGTGAATGCATAGAGAATGGACATATTAATGTGGAACACGTTAGTGGCGAACTTCAAAGAGCAGATATTTTAACAAAGGCCTTACCAAGACTCAAGTTCGTGACTATGCGACAAATGCTCGGAATTAAGGACTTAGGACGTAGCAACGATCAAGATTAAGGAGGAGAATGGGAGCATGTAATCTCGTTCATTGCTTCATTCGAATACACAGAAACATGAAGGACCAAAGTTGCACGTTGTAAAGATAATAACCGAATAGCGGTTAAGTTAGTTATAGTTAGTTATTAAAAGTTAGTTAATAGCAGTTAGAAAAAACGAAGGGACATGTTGTTTGGCTCATGACCATTCGAACAAACACAGCCTTTGGAACGTATAGACACAATGGTTCAAGGCAACCTTTCGTGTCCTATATATACTTGAACATATGTAACAGAATTCTAGTTAGAAAGATTTATAAAGTTATCTAGTATTTTACACTTTGCAATTTCATTCGAATCTCTCAACTTTGGGACCAACAAGCGAGTCATCGTCAATGAATAGTGTTGCTGCGATCTTAGAAAGTTATGCGGCAAAGAAATCACAAGCAATGGATGAGGCGGTGGAGAAAAAACGTGCAAAGGATGAGTTGGCCGAAAAGTTGATGACTACACAACTCGCTAATGCTAAAGAAAAGGCTATGATTCGGGCGCTGAGGTTCTATAACGAGCCGCACGATCACATAACCAATCCGGTTATGCGAGAAATCACTCTTGCCAAGAAACGTCAATACGCGGAGAAATATGGATGGCCTATCGATTTTTAGATTTAATTATGTATTTTTTTTCAAGTGTTATGTAATTTCTTTGAATTATTAATAAAATTTAATGTTTTCGTTTAATTTGTTTAATATAATTAAGAATAAAATAAATAAAATAATATAATTTGAATTTTTTTGGCATCACCATTGCCACTAAAAAATGAAGGAAAGTCATAGTGAATTATGAAATGTGTTGGTCACATTTGATTGGTTAAAAATATGTTGGCCATATTTTTTTTGCATCACCATTGTCACCCCTTAGGCACAGGAATCATAACTGGAGAGATAAATCACAGAAATCGGTAAAAAGGTACGGTGTCAAGAAGGTAATCTCGGAATATTGAAAAAATAATCATAGTTCTAGTAATATGTCACAAAGTTTAGTCAAAATGAAAGTAGTGTAATCTTCGATATCAGTTTCGCAAATTTCACTTTACAAACCATTGCATGATTGTTAGTCGTTACACACAACATGAAAACAAGAATCATAAATAACGTTTAATCTTTTATTCCTACTAGTATAGTTACATATGCAGAAAAGAAAAATAAAATAAAATCAAACAATGTGTTCTCCTATTCAAGCATATCTACATATATCGATCACCCTGCCCCGATCATGTGGTAAGTAGGCGACGCTTTTTCCAGCAACGCCAACAACCGCCCCATGAATAATGCTTTGCTAGCTCTTTTCCTTTGGTTAAAGCTTCTGCATGTTTGAACAAAAGGAATTATTGTACACGAATTTCATTAAACCTAAAACAACACATCTGCACGTATAAAGTACATATATGCCTAGTCATTGATCATACTTGTTGGTATCGGACTTTGGGCTCGTGTAGTGGCTTGAAGAAGGTGTCTTCCTTCTGAAGAAATAAGGACAGATGCAAAAAGAACGACTAAACACAAGGTTGCACCATTGAACTTCATTGTTAGAACCGCGTAATGCTGTTAGCTAGCTAGTGATGCTGTACATTGTGCTTCAATTTATATAGAAGGTAGTGATGTTGCTGTCAACCTAAAATGAACGATTTATTTATTCTATTCACTTGTTAGACAAGGAAAAAGTAAATAACTTGACTTTAAGTTCTATAAAAAATACATTTTAATATCTGGAAGATTGAAATGTTCAAATCTAATTATATTTAATGTGATGCATGAAGTAGACTTAAGTAGTTTTAGATTAACAACTTCTTGTGTCAACATCTTGAAAAGGTCTCTTTGAAGCTGGCATTCACTTCTTGAGGCATCATGAAATTAGAAATAATACTTTACCCATTTGAAGAATATTTGCAAACCAACTTTTAAATTAGTAAAAAAAGAATACAAAAATTGAAATGTTAACGAAATCTACAAGAGGGACGAACAACTAAAAAATATATAGTTGACTTCTAACTCTAGTATTCAAGATAGGAAAATTCAAATGTAACACCATTTTATAATTGTCTTACATCATCATGTATAATTAGTTTGTTACTTGATCATGTATTATACATGTTTGAGTAAAATGTTGTCACCTAGCGAAGACCCTTGTGAAGTTCTTCGGATGATGACCAGTCGATGGTGAAACCTGCGATCACAGTAAACGCGTTAGCCTCGCCCCGGGTGTTAGCCCAGGACCAAGCTCTGACGTGAGAGTAAGTATAGGGTTGGTAGGGGTAAATGTGTGTGTGTAAATATGCAGTAAATGCTAATAATATAAGTGAGTAAATGAGAAGTATTTATACTACCTCAAACTGTATCTGATTACTGTTCGGAACAGTGCATGGTACCAGTAGGTTACTATTCCTAACATGTAGGGTGTGGCGCGTTAACCTGCCCCTATACTAGGATGTCGGCTTAGGTTTCCACGTGGTAGACATAGACCCGTGAAATCAGGGTTGAAGGCGGCGTTTTGTCTGGGCCGTCCGGTTATGTCCGTCCGGACCATTGAGGAATCGTCCGGCTATATACACAATCATGTCCCCCCAGTGTCATGTTATAATTTCTCAAGTTGTGACATGACACTTAATTGCTCTGGAAGAAACAATACCTTCCGTGATCTTGCCGCTCAGCAGATGTACAGTCCCCTTTTCTTAGATTATTATAATCACTCGGGCCAACGTACGTTGGGTTGGGCTATCGGACCCATAGCAGGCCCAAGCCCATTACCTACGATGAGTCAGCCTAGTTTACCGTGATACGCGAGATGTCGCCACGTGTCGAGGAGTTCGTGCGTGGAAGGCTGAGATCAACGTTCCTGACACGACACGACGTTTTACTATTCATAGCTTTTCCCTATATAAAGGGTTTTTATCGCCATTTTACTGTTTTACTTTTTACATCTCTCTAAATCTCTCTACATCTCTCTACATTTCTCTACGTCTCCAGCGATTGCTCCTCCGCCATCAAATCAGGTGTGTCCTTCCGACTTTCTTTGCATTCTTCATTGTTGAGTTGCCATTCCTTCCNCTTAGGTTTCCACGTGGTAGACATAGACCCGTGAAATCAGGGTTGAAGGCGGCATTTTGTCTGGGCCGTCCGGTTATGTCCGTCCGGACCATTGAGGAATCGTCCAGCTATATACACAATCATGTCCCCCCCAGTGTCATGTTATAATTTCTCAAGTTGTGACATGACACTTAATTGCTCTGGAAGAAACAATACCTTCCGTGATCTTGCCGCTCAGCAGAGGTACAGTCCCCTTTTCTTAGATTATTATAATCACTCGGGCCAACGTACATTGGGTTGGGCTATCGGACCCATAGCAGGCCCAAGCCCATTACCTACGATGAGTCAGCCTAGTTTACCGTGATACGCGAGATGTCGCCACGTGTCGAGGAGTTCGTGCGTGGAAGGCTGAGATCAACGTTCCTGACACGACACGATGTTTTACTATTCATAGCTTTTCCCTATATAAAGGGTTTTTATCGCCATTTTACTGTTTTACTTTTTACATCTCTCTAAATCTCTCTACATCTCTCTACATTTCTCTACGTCTCCAGCGATTGCTCCTCCGCCATCAAATCAGGTGCGTCCTTCCGACTTTCTTTGCATTCTTCATTGTTGAGTTGCCATTCCTTCCATCCGACTACCATGTCTTCTGCGTCTCAAGAAGAAGTTGCCTCCGGTTCTGCTTCATCAGACGTTATACCCAAGTTTGATATGCATACCATAACCTCCATCATGACGGAGGAACAAGTCGAAACGACTGCTAGGACTTATGGTATTCCTTTAGAATTAAACCCACGGGTACCTCCCTCCGGGATAATGATGGATCGCCTCCCTAGGAATGCTATCGGTATATATGAGGCATACCTGGAGTTCTCCGGTGTCAGGGTTTTGTTTTCCAGCTTCCTTCTCCAAGTGATCTTTTACTTCCGAGTGCATCTATCCCAGCTGGTCCCTATTGGGCTGTCGAAGGTCATACTCTTCGAGCTGTATTGCCGGAGCATGGGCTTCTCTCCTTATTTGTCGTTGTTCCGGCTGTTCTATGTCCTTCAGAAGCAAGGGCATTGGTTCTCTTTCGCCCGCCGTAGCGGCAAGCTGGGGCAGAAGAGAATTTTTAATGAGAATTGCTCGAGCATGAAGCATTAGAAGGACAGATTTTTCCTAATCGACCGTCGGGCCATTCCGGACGCCATGCCCTGGAGGCACAACGACTCAAGCATGTCGGAGGCCGCTCCTCCGTTTGGTTATGACGAAGCTCATGTGGAAGCTTTGACTGAGTTTGTAGTTGATATTCAGGCTATTCATCCGGCTCTTTTGTTTGTGTCCGGTTTAACCAAGGTTTGGAGGCATCCGAATCACCGTCCGGTATTCAAGGATAAGGATGGGAATGGTAACTCATCATTGTTGAGTTATTATTTTTTTGCTTATGCTCTGTGTAATTTTGTTTGCCTTGCATGTTTATACTTCTGTTTTTTTTGTATTTGGCAGTTGTATCCATGTCTCGCTTTTTGAGGATTCCGAATACCGAGGTCTCTCGTGTGTCCAAGGGACCTCCTTTGACCGAAGTTGAGCCCATTGAACCACATGTCACTGCTCCCCTTGCTCCTGGAACTGCTATTCCGAAGAAGACAGATCTTCAAAAGGTCGTTGAGCATGCTGACCAGCGTGTTTTGGATGCGAGGGAGAGGAAAGAAAAAAAGAAACAGGACGCTCCTCCCCGTCCCACTTCTAAGAAGCGTTCAGCCGGGGAGGCTTCTCACCGGAGGACCAAGAAGGCTGCTACTTCGCATGTGGAGGAAGTATCCGCCAGCGATTCTTTGGAGGCTACTCGGTCTCCGACGCGTTCTCCGTCTCCCATCAACGTCAGTCATCCTGTAACCGAGACTGTCGATGAGGAGTTAGAGAGAAGTGTTGATCATGTTAGTGAGCAGGAGGTAGTGCAACAGGAGATCGCCGAAGGAAATAATGCCGAGGGCGGTGGTGGTGATGGAGGTGATGCTGGCAATGATGGTGGTGGTGGCGTAATGCTTGCCGGGGGTGATGGTGAGGATGCCACGGAGGTATTCCTGGCGGTTCAGGACCCGCCGGATGTTGAGAATCTTGCTCATGGCGGTATTTCTTTTTATTTGTCTATGCAAAAATATCTTTCTACATCCTTTCCTTATAATTTACATAAATTTTTGCTTTGTAGGTCTTAATGCTTCGACCTCCAGCGGATCTACCCGACAGGCGTTCGGCAGGAGGGCTCCTGGAGGTATACTTTCCATCATCCGTGTTGGTCTCTTATCGGCCTTTTGCGCTCGTCCATTTCTCTTATGTTTAAGCACAAGTGTTATTTTTTGTGTAGGATGAAGTGGCTCCGCCGAACCCTTCATCCCCAACTGGGGCCTGACCATGGGGGCCAGCTTGAACGACGCCGAAGTATGTCATGACCTGATGGTGCACTTGGCCCCACCTTCCGTCCGGACGGAACAATCGAGTCTGACGGACTACCAGGCCACCCAGCGAGCCTGGTTTGAGCTGGCGCGGAGCTCTCTTGCTCAAGCGGATGCGTTGCAGCGATTTGAGAACTTAAGCTACCATTATGCTCAGCTGTATCAAACTCATCAAGCTTGCGGTAGTTCTGTCGAGAAACTTAGGGATGTTGAGGCTGATTTGGGGGAACAACGTTGGGCGGTGGAAGGGTTAACCCGAGCCAACCGTGAGCTTCATCAGCTGCACCAGGGTTGTGCCGGCCGTGAGGCGGATTTTGGCCGAACAGCTAGCTTTGGCCCAGAGGGAAAAGGATGTATTACCAGTCCAGAGTCTGGAGCAATCCAACCGAATTAAGCAGCTGGAGGATCTGTTGGTGGGGAAAGAGGCAAGTTTGGAGGAGTCGGAGAGGAAGTCCGCTGGTCTGGCTAAGGAGGTCGAGAAGTTGACTGTTGCGAGCAGCCAGGCGGAGATCTTAAGGCACAACTATGTGCGTCAACTCATTCCAGCGGTCGTGAAAAGGTTCCGGGAGAGCGAGGAATACCAGATGGCATGGGCCGAGGTGTTCAACGCCGCTCTCGACGCTGGTTGGCTGGCGGGCGTGAAATGTGGCCGTACAGAGGAGGAGGCAAATGCTTACATTGCCGTTAACGAAAACTTTGACATGGAGGGCGTTCAAAACTTCCGTGCCGCCTACGATGAAATGTTTCTCCGCTCTTTCCCTTATATTGAAAGGGTGGCCTCCTCTTTCCGCTTGCCCCTCGCAGATGTTATGAATATTCTTCCTGCTGGCGAGGAGAATACCGTGGGGGCAGGAGCATCCGGACAGAACCCCTCAGACCAAGCTTCTCAAGACCCTTAGTCATTTAATGTTTTCGTGTATTTCTGGTGGCCTTGGGCCGTTTGACAATGAAACCTGTAATTATATTCTTTTGTAGCTTCGGCTTGTACATTGTATTTTCTTTTGGGGCTGCGGCCGGTGTTATCTGTATATTTTACTTACCTGTTTGTTGCATGATGCTCTTTTAGACTTAGTTGATTTTTATTGCTCTTTGTGTGCCGTCGTTGTGGGCAGCAAGCATGACTTAGCGTAGTTTATTCACGATTTATGTGCCGTCGTTGTGGGCAGCAATCATGACTTAGTTTAATTTACTCATGTTTTGCGTGCCGTCGTTGTGGGCATCACACATGTTTTGAGATTGCCTCTAGAGGCTTGGCGCTGTTGGGTCTTACACTTTATCATTAATTCTTCATCGGTGCTCGGATGGAGGTAGCTAATCTCCATCCGTGCTTCCGTTTAATCATTTTCAATATGCGAGTGATGGAAAATTTCCTTCCTCTCCGTCGGAGGAAGGATGTTCTAATACTTGCATTAATAATCATACGTTGATAATGGCCGTTGGCCTTACATTAGGAATTCTAAACAGAATAAAAACTATAAGTAGCACTTCCGGAGGTTAATAATGTGCCACTTCCGGGGCACCTCTTGATCATCCATCGTATATAACATATAGGATCCATTCTGGTTTGCTTCCGTCACACGGTATGGACCTTCCCACTTGGGGCCCAACTTTCCCTGATCTTCCACACGACTTGCCTCATTCGTAAACGAACTCTCTGGGCTTGAAGGATACCGGTCGGACTTTTCGATTGTAGTACTTCTCCACCTTCGTTTTGTACTTAGCTTCGCGTATGGTAGCCTCTTCCCTTCGTTCTTGCAATAGATCCAAATTGAGTCGCAATTCTTCATCATTCATTCCATCCCTTATCATCATGGTCCGGTGAGTGGGCATGCCTATTTCTGCTGGTATGACTGCCTCGCTTCCGTAAGTTAGGCTGAAAGGAGTCTCACCATTGCTCATTTTGAGCGTCGTACGGTGTGCCCACAAGACGTTGGGTAATTCATCCACCCATCCAGCTTTCTCTCTTCCCAATCTGGTCTTTATGCCATTCATTAAACTTTTATTCGCGGCTTCCACTAGTCCGTTTGCCTGAGGGTGAGCCACCGCTGTGTTGATCTGCTGAATATCCAACTGCTCGCACAATCTTTNGAGTCCTTTACAAGATAAGTATTAAGCTATCTAAATAGAATATACACAAGATCTATTCTATACTTATCTATACACGAATACATCAGTTATCTAATAAGCAGTGGTAACTATATATACTAGCAGTGGTAATGAGTTTCCACTGCCAGTGCATTCTTCAGCAGTGTCTTCCATAAGCCTATCAGTGGTAACTGTTAGCTTTATTCCCAACATTAACGGCTTGGCTTCGATCTACTTTGTAAAGTAGTCTATTGCTACTATCACATACTTTGCTTTCCCGGCTGATTGTGGCAGAGGTCCCAGGATATCCATTCCACATTGGTAGAACGGCCATGGCGCCATTATCGAAGTCATTGGTGTTTTTGGGAGCCTCGGTACTTTTGCGTGAATCTGGCATGAATCACACTTCCGGAATTCGTCACGGGCGTCCCGATGCATCGTGGGCCAATAATATCATTGTCGCATGGCTTTAGGGACGACCATTCGAGGTTCCGAATGCATTCCGCATGCCCCAATATGAATCTCCCTGATGACGTAGTTTGCTTGCAGGGGACCCACACATCTCAGCATAGGCACCAAGTATGACTTCTTAAATAACACTCCCTCCTCCATAACATATTGGCCTATCTTCATTCTCAATGCCCGTGCTTCGTTCTTATCCTCCGGCCATATCCCTTCTTCCAGACATTTGATTATGGGTGTCATCCAAGTATCCCCCTCTTCTTCCACCACGGTATTTACTTCCCTTTTCTCGATGGATCTCTCCGTCAATACCTCTACCAGTACTTCTTTCGTCAAATGATCGAATGCTACCGTGGCTAACTTACTCAACACATCTGCCTTTTGATTTCGTTCCCGCGGAATGTTATTGATCGAAAACTGCTTGAATCCGGCTATTAGCTCCTTCGTCTTGGCTAAGTACTTGATCATATTGGAGTGAGTGGCCACGTAATCACCGTTTATTTGGTTCGCTACTAACTTCGAGTCAACATACACCTTTATCTTCCGGACTCCCATGTCCGTTGCAATTCGCAGGCCGGCCAGCAGTGCCTCATACTCTGCTTCGTTGTTCGTTGTGTCTTCGAAATTGAGCCGAAGGGCGTAGGTGTACTCCGTCCTTGTCGGACTGATTAGTACGAGCCCTGCCTCGGCACCTTTTTGATTAGATGCTCCGTCTGTGTACAACGTCCATCGTTCGGTCTCGTCTACACTTGGTTTATGAGCAGGCTGCTGGAAGTAGGCTGTAAAGTTGTTTCCGATGGGCGTTTCTGAGAGAAAGTCTGCTAGGACCTGTCTCTTTATTGCGCTCCTCGGAATGTATTCTATGTTGTATGCTCCCAATTCCACTGAATACTTTGCGAGTTTGCCGGATGCTTGTGACTTGTTAAGTATCTGTTTGATGGGTTGATCGGTGATGACTTTAATTGGGTGGGCTTCGAAATATCACCGGAGCCTTCTTGATGCATGTAGTAAAGATAAGACCAGCTTCTCCATAGGAGCATAGTTCTTTTCGGCTTCATTTAGAGTTCTACTGACGTAGCAAACCGGACATTGTTTAGCCTTCCTCTCCGCTACCAACACAGTGCTGACAGCTTCGTCCGCCGCCGCGAGATAAACATACAGCGTTTCTTTGGCAACCGGAGTGGTCAGAGACGGTAGCTCTTCAATAAGTTTTTTCATGTTTTGGAAAGCAGTTTCGGCTGCCTCCGTCCAGCGGTATTCATCCTTGTTTTCCTTGGTAATATTCTTCAAAGTTTCGAAGAAAGGGAGTGAACATTCGGCCGACCTGGAGAGGAAACGATTTAACGCTGCCAGTTTGCCGCTGAGACTTTGCATTTCTCTTAACGTTCGGGGTGATTGCATGTCTGCTATCGCCTTGGTCTTTTTGGGGTTCGCTCGTATTCCTTCCGAGGTGACTAGGTATCCTAGAAACTTACCCTCCTCCATTCCAAACGAACATTTCCTGGGGTTGAGCTTCATATTGATCCTCCTCAGGTTATCGAACGTTTCCGCGATATCTCCTATCATTTCCCTTTCCTCCTTACTTTTGATAACCATATAATCTACATAGGCCTCCAAGTTTCTCCCCAGCTGTTCCTGAAAGGCCATGTCCACTAGCCTTTGGTATGTCGCTCCGGCATTTTTAAGACCAAACGGCATCTTGGTGTAGCAATACGTCCCCTGGTCCGTGTAAAATGCCCTTTTCTCTTCATCCTCCTTGGTCATTTGCACTTGATGATACCCCTTGTACGCATCCAAAAAACATTTGTACTTATATCCCATAACCGACTCGATTTTCCAATCTATGTTCGGAAGCGGGTAGTAGTCTTTTGGACAGGCTGAGTTAATGTTCTTGAAGTCTACGTACATCCTCCAGCTACCATCACATTTTTTTGACCAACACCGGGTTAGAAATCCAAGTAGGGTATTTGACCGGACGGACAATCTCGGCCCGAACCCATTCTTCTACATCTTTTAGCACTGCCTGGCTACGATCCGATGCGAACACTCTCCGTTTTTGGCAGACCGGTTCCACCGAGGGATTGGCGTTGAGACTATGCTCTATTATCTGTCTGGGAACTCCCGTCATGTCGGACGGTTTCCATGCGAATATATCCAAATTTTTTATAAGTAATTCCTTTAGGAGAGTTTTACATTCTTAGGTTAAGTTTCCCCCGATGGTGACCAGCTGATCGAGGTATGCCAGATTCACCATCACTTCTTCTAGAGGATGGTCTTCTTTGGATTCCGTCTCTCCGTCGCAAGACGCTTGCTTGTCCTCCAGCTTCCTGCATTCTGACACGACGATCGACCGAGTGACAAGCGTAGCAATACCCCTTGGAGTTGGGAATTTCATCATTGCGTGGATGGTCGACAGAATAGCTCGGAAGGCCTTTAATCCGCTTCGCCAGAGGATTACGTTGTAGGGGGACGGAGCCCGGATTACCGTGAACTTCATTGTCGTTTTTCGAGATAAACCTCCGTCCCCAAATTCCACATCCATCTCCAACTTTCCCAGCGGCTTCGTGACACTACCGGCAAAACCCAGCAAATCGGTGCGAGTGGGCCTTAGTCGAGACCTGATTGAGGAATGCAAGTTGTTGAAGCAATGCTCGAACATGACATCTACCGAGGCCCCTTCGTCTACGAAGACCCATCGGACCAAATACCCCTCTATGATTGCCTCCACGATGAGGGGCTCGTCGGACACGTCGTCCGTGAACACCGGTGGGAATATGATGGGTACATTCATCCAGCTTTCCATAGCCTCTCGGTCCTTCCTTTTCCTGCCTTCCGAGTGTGTTCGAATCATGTTGATAATTTTCCCTTTCTGTGGCTCTTCCCTACGTTGCCCGGCTCCTTTCTGCCTGACATCCTTGATGAGGTGATTTAGCTTGCCCGACTCAAGCGCCTCTTCCAACTGTCTCTGTAACTGCCTACAGTCATTCGTGTGGTGACCCTTCTCCATATGGTAATCACAGTATTTGTCTTGGTTCTCTTTTCGTGGTGGGTAATTCATGGGTCTAGGCTGGGGCAATTGCAACTGACGCTCGGTAGCCAAGATCTCCTTTGGGAGCTTGGTGAGGGAGTTTAAGGTGAGCCTTGGAGGGGGGTTATTCGGGCGCGCCTGGTAATCATTTCTAGGTGGGAGTAGTGGAGCTTTGTTTCTAGGCCTATAGGGGGCGTATCCCTCGCGCCCATAATGATTGGTCCTACTTTCGTTGTGTCGCTTGTCTGCTCCGTATGATCCCCGAAATGGTTTGTCATCCCGCCGGAAATTACCACCCAAAAACTTCTTTGTCACCTCCGGCTTCTCCCCTTGAGGCAACTCCATGCTTGCGAAGGCTTTTTCTGCTCTAACGAAATCATCCACCCGTCTCATCATCTCTTCCACTGTCTTGGGCACNCGAAATGGTTTGTCATCCCGACGGAAGTTACCACCCGGAAACTTCTTCGTCACCTCCGGCTTTTCCCCTTGAGGCAACTCCGTGCTTGCGAAAGCTTTTTTTGCTCTAACACAATCATCCACCCGTCTCATCATCTCATCCACTGTCTTGGGCACTTTGTCAGCGAACCGCTTGGCCAGTTCCGGAGTCTTACAGGCGTCCATGAAGGACGAAATCCTCATAACTTCTGGTACTCCCTGTATGAATCCTGATTCCGTGGTCCACCTCTCTTTGAACTCAAGGAGAGATTCATTTGCATTTCTCACAATCTTGGTAATTTCAGTTGGGTCCCTAAAGCATTTCTTTCTTGAGGAAAACCGAGTGACAAACTGATGACGTAGGTCTGCCCATTCGTCAATACTTCCGGAGGGGAGCTTGTCGTACCATCCCCGGGCGCTGCCATCCAGTGTCTGTTGGAACATGTGACACCAGACGGGCATGGGCCATGACCCCTGCATGGCCGCTCTGGAGAACCTGGTGAGATGATCCTCCGGATCTGTTGATCCATCATAGAGTTTTATGTGGGATGGCATCTTGTGTTCCGGAGCCGAGAACTTCAAGAGCCGACGTGTTAATGGCGAGTTAGATAACTCCTTGAAAGGTTTCCCCAGATCCTCATCGGATACCTTCTCTCCAGTAACAATTCCTCCTTGTCTCCGATCCCGACCTCCGTCATTGTCGAGAACCATATCATCGAAATTCAACTGGATGGGTGGAACATTTTCCCTTCGGTTGTGAGTTGCTAGCAAGGACTTGAGGGCAGACAAATGTCCCTCAATTTGTTCTCTTGTTGCGAGAGTATCGTCTTCCTCGTTTCCGGAGGTTTCCGGACCGAGACCTGTCATTCTGTAGCCTGGGCAGATCGAATGTTGGTCCCACGAATGGCGCCAATTTGTTTGAGTAAAATGTTGTCACCTAGCGAAGGCCCTTGTGAAGTCCTTCGGATGATGACCAGTCGATGGTGAAACCTGCGATCATAGTAAACGCGTTAGCCTCGCCCCAGGTGTTAGCCCAGGACCAAGCTCCGGCGTGAGAGTAAGTATAGGGTTGGTAGGAGTAAATCTGTGTGTGTAAATATGCAGTAAATGCTAATCATATAAGTGAGTAAATGAGAAGTATTTATACTACCTCAAACTGTACATGATTACTGTTCGGAACAGTGCATGGTACCAGTAGGTTACTATTCCTGACATGTAGGGTGTGGCGCGTTAACCTGCCCCTATACTAGTATGTCGGCTTAGGTTTCCACGTGGTAGACATAGACCCGTGAAATCAGGTTTGAAGGCGGCGTTTTGTCTGGGCCGTCCGGTTATGTCCGTCCGGACATGATCCGTCCGGACCATTGAGGAATCGTCCGACTATATACACAATTAATCAATACACAAGATAACATTGTTTGAATACTAAAATACATCTTGATGATCACTTAACATCATCTTAAGTGTTTACAGAAATTTCCCAGTTCACAGACATACATTAGGTATCATGATGTTTCGTTACTCGATCAAGTGATTGTCACTAGGTTCGAATTTGAATCGAAACAAAAATGAAGTGTTAAAAACATAAATTTAGTATTCAAACCATTTCATATGTATTGATGAAATTGTTTTATAATATACTAGCAGGGTACTCGCGCGTTGCAGCGACGGGTACCTTGTGACAATTAATCGGAGAAACAGATCCCGATGAGGCATGGCTCACAAGTTTGTATTGGTTCCAACGGGTCCTCTTTGGTTCATTTTTTGATGGCTTTTATTGGCTAGCCGAACCAGTGGCGACACCGATTCCCGGTTGAACCCGTGGTCCGGTCTGGTTTTCAAAACTATATGTACTATCAACTTGTTAGATTGTATAAATTTTTGTGTGTTTTATTAGTTTGTACAATATGTATAATAACATGTACTTTTCATTTTAGGGGTGTCTAAAAAGTAACATTAATTAGTGTATTGGGTTTTGCTAACCTCTGCCCAGTGGGCATGGGTTAATCGATTTATAAAAGGAATATTTTAATTCATTTAATTGAAAATATGTTCAACTATAGTAATTTACAAGTTCATTTAATGTGTATTTAATGCATTTTTTAATTTACAAGTTCATTTAATGTGTATTTAATGCATTTTTTGTTTAATTAAGGAAGTTTGTGTTCATTAATTACACCTTAACCTCTGCCCAGTGGGCATTGGTTAGCAAAATCCTAGTGTATTTAATTATTTTATATTTTGGATTATTTTGTAGCTTGTTTAAATTGTACATTGTGAAAATTTTATTGTACTTTTTAGTAAGAGGGTGTTTTAATTGGTTGTATTTAATTTGATAGCTATGCTTTTAACTGGTTGTACAATGTGAATAACTCATTGTATTTTTAAGTAATGGGGTGTTTTAACAGGAATATTAATTATGTTTTAATTTAATGTTGTAATGCTAATTTTAATACATTAAATGTATAATTGTGTTAATATTACTTGTACCTTTATCATTAAAAGGTATAATGTTGATTTTTAAAGTTTGCACTAAATTTTAGGCCATTGATGGCCGAAAGTGGCATGTACATGTAGTTACCAAACTTGTAAATGTCTAATTGTATTGATTTGAATGTATTAAATGTCTAATTGTGTTGATATTACTTATACTTTTAACATTAAAATATGTAATGCTTAATTTTAAGTATTTTTATATTTAGTATGCCTAAATGCTTTATACAGTAAGATAGTTAGATTTTACATACCTTTAATTTGCTAAGAAAATGTAACAGTTAAAAAGTATATAGCTATTTGAACATAATTTCTGATTATTTGAAAGTTAAAATAGTTGTAGTTTCTTTTGAAATTTCAAAGTGATGGTTTTAGTTAGTAAAGTAATTCATTTGTCTTAGTAATCAACTTTGGCGCTATGCAAATAAAAACCAGCGGCGTAACAACCAGCAATAACATAATACTTTCTTCCTTTCTTGTTCTCATGAAAAGCCCATGTATCTGCTGAATGAATAAGTGTCCAACAAAATGCACAAATTCAAAGCCTCAAAACAATGATTTACTGATGATATATAGATTGTTACACACTACAAGAATCATAAACTATACTTGTCCTTATATTTTAACCAAACAAGTATAGTTGCATGAATAGAAAAAAAATCAAACAATGTGTTCTCCTAACCCCTATACTTTGCTCTATGACGGGATTAAGTATTGTTGTTGATGTCGTAGTTTTGTTCACTTCAAACATATCTACATATACCGATCACCCTGCCCCGACCATGTGGTAAGTAGGCGACGCTTTTTCCAGCAACGCCAACAACCACCCCAATCCCCATGCCCCGGCTTGTCTTCTCCTTTAGTTGAATTTTCTACATGGTGAACAAAAAAGAAATTAGTATACAACTATACACCACTCTGTGAAAATTAAGCATGCGGGTACTATGTATATATGCTATTCATTGATCCTACTTGTTGGTTTTGGACTCTGTGCTAGTGTAGTGGCTTGAAGAAGATTTCTGCTTCCTTCTGAAGAAATAAGGACGAACGCGAAGAGAACAACAAATATCAATGTCACACTATTGATCTTCATTCCTCTTTTGCGTGTTTTAATTTGCATTTGATGTTATTGTTAGTGTCTGATTGCTTTTTTTCTTTATATAGAAGTTAGTAATCTTATTGTCAACCTAATGACACGGTTTGATTTATTTACTCATGTTAAATTCAAACAAGGAAAGAGTACACAAAAGTCAACTATATTTTACTTAATTTAAGAAGGTTGACATTTTCACTATCTTGAAAAAACTCTATTTGCAGTTGGCACTCACTCAACATATTCTTTTACGAAGAAGTTTTCACACACACTTAAATCTTTTTGAGATTGCACCAAAAGAAAAACATGATCTTTTTGAGATACATTCTAATAATCGGCTTTTAGCCTAAACGATCCACAATATGCATTTTAGATGTTACATTAGTTAAGTGATCGTAGGTTTAAGCTTTAAAAGGAAGGATGTATGTGTGAGTGTGTAGCATGATATTAAGAAATCTTTCTAGTGTCAAGCTAGATCACATATATGAACTTCTTAACTTCGAACATGGTCTTAAGCTCTCATATCACGTGAAAGCGTACAATTTTAATTGTATTCTCATAACTCTAGGTAGGCATGTGAAGGTAAAATAATGAGTAAAGTAATAAAATCGCCCAAATCACGGCCGATAAAGCATGATTAAGAAATCTTTCTAGTGTACAAACAAGATCACATATATGAACTTCTTAACTTCGAACATGGTCTTAAGCTCCCATATCACGCGAAAGCGTACAATTTTAATTGTATTCTCATAACTCTAGGTAGGCATGTGAAGGTAAAATATTGAGCAAAGTAATAAAATCGCCCAAGTCACGGCCGATAAGGCTATATAACCATAACCTTTGGCACATGAGTTGTGCCCATGTTTAGAATTTTGTTCACCATCATATACTCAACCTCACAAGTCACAAGCTGCTTGAGTTTGGTTTGACCGACACACACATGGTCACATGGATAACTAGCTTATCAGTTTATTTGAAATGGAGAAAGCTAATAAGCTAACCTTTTTAAATTTGTAAATGTCTGAGCTAAATTATTAGAGAAATTTGCTCATAGGCTAAAATTCTACCAGCTCAGTATATCAAAATGTAACGATAAAGTAAAACTAGTTTATTTCAAGTATAAGCCAAAATTATTTACATATTTCTATCTCACCTATCTATCACTATATACCACACATGTTTTACATGAGAATTAAACCAACAACTTCTTACTTGATGATCCCACACATATTATTCCGAAAGATCAAAGCCGCATTATTCTTACTAATATACAGCAGATTTTTTTTTTTTTTTTTAGTTAAATATGATTTTGTGAATTTTTAGCCAATTAATTCACGAGGTTTGAGCTCAAAGTCACACAGACTCAAAACAAGTAAAACCCTACTTCTATTATAAAGGTTATGACCATGTAAGAGTTGTTTACACCTGTATTATTCATACTAATACAACCATATAGTACGAAGGCGACGCCTTTCACAGCAACGCCAACGACCGCCCCTATCATATGGTTTTCTCTTTTAGGTGAAGCTTCTGCACCTACCTTGCTGGTTTTCTCTCTTTCAAGTGTAGGTTTATGTTAAAAAAAGATGTACACGTACGTGTGAGTTTGTGGCATGCCTAAAATATCTTTCAAGTTGTATAAGAAAAGATTATAAAATATGAATTTTAAGCTTAGGACAGAACCTTTAAGCTCTCATATCACGTGAAACGGTGAAATTGTATATATTTTATTTTAGTTTCAGCGTGTATATTGATTACTTTTGTTGCCAAACCAAATCCTTGATGTTTGATATAGACGTATAATACTATACTATAAAATAGATTAAATTAACATATATTTATATTAGTAAATGAGAAAGAAAAACCCAAATTAGATGGGTGTGTACTTGTTACGCATGCAAGGAATCGTGTATGACTATAATATAAAGTTATGTAATGAACCCTTGAAACAATGATCCAATCCCAAAAATTGATGCTTTATTCTAGATTTATAAAATAATAGAGAATCGAACTAATACATTGGCCGGTTAACAAGCAACATTATTTTGAATTTTAAAGGTTGGATCTTTCTTCCTTAAAATCTACACTTTGAAGATCGAACATATTTTTTTAAAGTTATTCACTCCTCAAATAACTTTTGTTAAAATTTCAAACCTTTGTATTTTCCACCACTAGTTTCAAATTTTGGTTGATTTCACAAGTTGGAGTTTGGTAAGATATTAGAGAGCTAGGTGTGGTGAAGAGCCAAACCCTCTTCGTTTGGGCCTCACCGGTGCCACATCACCCACCACTTCTTCACAACTAACCCCCTCCTCACTCACAACTAACCTCAACTTACTCATTTGGAGCCCACCACTTACACTATATTTTATAATACACTCAAAAAAAAAAANCTCTTATGTGCATGGAATTTCATGATGCCTAAAATAGTGAGTGACAACTGCAAAGAGAGTTTTTCATGATGTTGAAAATGTCAACCTACTTAAGTCTTCTTCATGCAATAAATCAAAAACTGAACTTTCCATAGAATTTAAAGTCAAGAATTGCCCCTCGTTTACTTTTTCTTGTTTGATAAACATGAATAAGTTAAATCTTTTCATTAGGTTGACAATAACAGCACTACTTTCTATATAAATGAAAGAACGTCACCAACATCAATAGCAAAACACGCATCCAAAAATGAAGTTCAATGGTATGACAATGACTTTAGTTGTTCTCTTCGCATTTGTCCTAATTTCTGCAAAAGGAAGCAGAAACCTTCTTCAAGCCACTACACGAGCCCAAAGTCCAATACCAACACGTATGATCAATGAGTAGCATGTACATATATACTTTATACGCTTAACCGTGTGTTTAGTTTTGATGAAATTTGTGTATATTACTTTCTTTTGTTCAAACGTGCAGAAGCATCAATGAAAGGGCAAAAGCTTAGAGACACCGACAGAAAGAGTTTCGGTTGGGGCGGTTGTTGGCGTTGCTGGAAAAAGCGTCGCCTACTATGGTTGGGGTGATCGAGATATGTAGATATGCTCATATGCTTGATCAAGAGAACACACTGTTAATTTCCTTTTTCTCTATTTGTGTAATTTCCTTCTTCTCTATTTGTGAAATCCGCCGTTCAAAAAAAAAAATTGTGTAACTATATACTAGTACTAATAAGAGATTAAGCATTGTTTGTGCTTCTTGTAATGTGTTGCAATGGTGAATTTCAAACAAGTTATTAAGATTTTGATAAAAATGAGTTAGTAGAACATTGTTTACCATTTATTATGAAAATTGAAATGTGATATTACTGAATGAGTTCATACAAACTTACAAATGAATGAAATAATACACCTATTTATACTAAACCACGAACTGACTTACAAACTCTAACTAACTGATGACGTGGCACTCGAAAAAATATTGTTGATATCTTGTGTAGTGTGGCGAGATGTAACATTGGTCCTTCTTAGCTTCCATCTTCATCACTGCAATGTCTTCTGCACATTTTGTAATCATGTTGACTTGTTCTGTTGACTTTGGTGTGTATGGTATTAACCAAACCCTCCTGAATAACATCAAATAATTACTATATTTACTTAATATTTATCCCATGAATATTGCTTATTTACTACTCCCTCCATCTTAAAATAATTGTCCAGTTTAAATTTTCAAAGTCAAACTAGTTCAACTTTGACCATAATTTTTTTTTTAATGTAATACTTGATGAAAAATTATACCATTGAAAAGTACACTTAAAACCCAATCCATTTATATATTTTGCATCAAATATTATATAATACCCACAAAAATATTTAAGGTCAAAGTTGAAGAAAAAGACTAAAAAAGTCAATATTAGACAATAAATTTGGAAAGGAGGGAGTATGTGTTTATATCTGAATTGACATTTAATCATTTACTTTTATGATTTCCAATATTTATTGAGCAATTTCGGAAAAGATACGGAAAACGGCAAGATTCGGAGCTAAAGTGAAGAATCTGTATGCAACCTGTAAAGGGCATACGACGTATCTATTTCTTGAGATACGCCGTATCAACACATAGAAGAATTCACTAAGTATCGGTGAAAATAAGACATACGGCGTATTAAACTCTGACAATACGCCGTATCTGGAGCCTTGCAGTCAAACCCATGTCAACCGTTAAAGGAATACGGTATATGAAATTCTGGCCATACACCGTATCGAATATCTTATCCCCTGTCCAAGATAATCATGATTCAAAAGGAATATGGTGTATCATTTTCATTAATACAACGTATTTAAAGATACGCCCGTATATACTGGGAATATTCTTTCTTAATCCCTACTCAAGAAAACTGGATACGGTGTATCCATCCTCGATATGCCGTATCGGTGCGTCAGATAGAACACTATAAATACCAATCCCTAATACGAGTTTGACACACACTTTTTACAACCAAAGCCGAGCATAGAGCATTGTTCCACCAAGTTTTCAGTCCAAAAGTGAAGAGATCAAGAGGAGAAGGTCCCGTATCATCATAAGAAGTGTATTCAATCGGTTTGCTTTTTAATTACATTATATCTTTCATTTGTAATTCGTCTGTTATTTCCTTCATGTTTGCTATTGAAATTATGGGCTAACACCCTTTGGTGTTAGCCATGTTATGACTACTACGTTTATGTTATTCCATTTATAAAGATTTAATGCGTTGTTTTGGGTAATTTACGTGTTTATCATTCAAATAGTATACTCGTTTATTTGTTTAACATTTGATGTTTATTGTCTAGATTATCATATTGTAGCTCTTTAGTTATGTAGGTAATCCGTATTACTATGGTCGGTAGTCTTGACCTGGCTTCATTAGTGCCCTTCCTTAGGACTCGAGTAGTTGGAACCCGAGGTTAGACGGATAATGCCAAAACATTTAAGTTAGTATAGTGCTACTGAATAATGTAACCGTGTGAAAAGAGTAGGTTTCACCAGGACCAATGCGTTACCAAAGATAAATCGCATAGATTAGTTGACATTGCTTATTGCATGAATGTAACTGATTAGACAGATAATTGCTTTAGAAATATAGGTTGCCTTTATAAAACTAGCTAGGTATCGGAGACCATCTTGCCTAGTTTAATTAGATAAGAATGTGTTGTCTGCATGTTTCTGATGTCACCTAACGCGCGCTTTACATTAAATGATTGCACTAATAAACGGATAACTAATAATGTAGTAAAAGTAATATGGCTAGCACTTCCTTCTCATCTTGATCACAACCATGGAGTTTAATTATTATTATTATTATTATTATTATTATTATTATTATTATTATTATTATTATTATTATTATTATTATTATTATTATTATTATTATTATTATTAGTTTAATTAATGAAAATACAATTAAACCCCCTTTAAATATGTTGAAATTCACTATGTTAGTATAAAACTACATCAATTTCTTGCGAATGACTTGTACTTTGCTTGAAAATCAAAATTTATCCCTAACCGATATCCCTATGGCGATTTGTTTTTAACCCTAAACCAAAAAACGATCGCAAAAAAAAAAAAAAAAAATACACTAATCGTTCTTCAATTTTTGATTTTAGTGATTCGTTTGTTTGGGTTTTCACAATCGTTATTTTGGTTTCGATCTATTGTTCTTCAGTATATCATTGTTATTGGATCGAATTTGTTGCTATGGGTTGAGTTTTTTCGATTACTGCTTATAAACCCTAAGCGATTAGGGTTTTATCTTTTACGTATTGTTTGCATATGTTCTTCTTTGTTTGAGGTATTCTGTTCGTGGGTAT